>BQNB010182940.1:0-12450 GCA_026074375.1 Tanacetum coccineum | reverse complement strand
TATTTAATACTTGCTTGATGTAAACGTTTAATTGTTTGGTGCCCGTTTACATTGAACGATAATTTTTAGCTTACGCGATTTTACTTAACACATGAAATTAAAAGCAAACGCGTACAACACTAAAAATAGAAGATTTATTGACGTCATAAGTGACTTGAAAACACGGGCTGTTATATAAGGCAATAGCGCTTTTATTATCATAGTACATTAGAATTTTATTGAATCCAAGGTCGTAGTCGGTGAGTTGTGATCTCATCCATAAGACTTGAGCACAACAGCCGGATAGGGCGATGTATTCAGCTTTCGTACTGGATATTGCAGCACTTTTTTGCCTTTCTGATGACCAGCTCACAAGTCTATCTCCTAAAAATTGCATACTGCCAGAAGTACTTCGTCTAGTATCTTGGCAACCCGCGTGATCCCCATCTGCATAAGCTGTTAGAGCAATAGAAGAATCATTTGGATACTATAGTTCCCTATTAACAGTTCCTCTTAGGTATTTAAAGATTCTTTTTACAGCATGTAAGTGCTTTTTGGTAGGCTTTTCCTGATACCGGGCACACATGCATACAACAAATGTTAGGTCTGGTCTACTGGTTGTAAGATACATAAGGGTGCCAACCATTCCACGATAGTGTGTAGGGTCAACGGCTTTCCCTTGTGGATCTTCATCCAATTTGGATTTCTCTACCATGGGAGTATCTACAGGGTCACTAGATTCCATACCATATTTTTTTAAAGATTCAAGAGCGTATTTTGACTGGTTTATAAAGATACCTCTGGGATTCTGAAAAATTTGTAGTCCTAGAAAAAATGAGATTTTGCCCATCATCGACATCTTAAACTTTGAACACATTATTTTTGAAAATTAGTCACATAGTTCAGGTGTAGTAGACGTAAAGATTATATCATCAACATATATTTGTACCAGGAGAATATCTTTCCCTTGTCTTCTGATGAACAATGTAGGATCCACGGTTCCTTTAGAAAATTCCTGAGAGAGTAGAAACTTCGACAATAGATCGTACCACACACGAGGAGCTTGTTTCAACCCATAGAGAGCTTTCTTAAGCTTGTACACATGATTCGGATTATCTTGATCTACAAACCCGTCCGGTTAGCTGACATAAACCTCTTCACGCAGAATGTTGTTCAAGAATGCCGTCTTGACATCCATTTGGTAAACGACTGGTATGCGTTTGTAAGCACTAGTCAAATTTATATATATATAGTATTAATCCCGTGAAAATTCTTTCCAAATTACTTCTCAAACAAGAGAAATAAAAGGATAAAATCTCACTTAAGAAAACACAATTCTTTAGAATTCCTCCCAATTCATCAAGTTTTACCTAATAAATCCATTTTAAAGTAATGACATCAATAACTGGATGTGGAACGAGTTCCCAGACTTCAATGCTTGAGTAATGCGTCTTTATAGTTCTTTGGTCAACTATGTAAGAAAGGCGTCTAGTAACAAAATTAAAGCTTGTTCAATAAAGATGGAGTCCTTGTGGAAACAGTCTTTCATGTTCACCGATATTTTTTCTAAAGATGGTCCTTGGTTCTATTTGGTAACGTGGTTCTGAGTTAGGAGACAAATATGCACAACATAGGAATAAATCCAAAGAAAAGATGCTTTTTAGAATCATTTTCTGGAATTGGAATACCAAAGAATGGATCATTATTCATGTGTGCAACATCTAAGTCATGATTGATTTCTTCACATCGTTGAAATGACAAGAGATTGAGTTTTTGGTGTTGTTTGTGATTACTATGATGTGCAATCTTGAACAACATTGTTGATAAGGTGAACTGGTTGATGCAGCGGTTCTAGAAGCTACTACTTTACAATTGGAGCAACGACTTTCAGGGGCTATTGTTTATCAACACTTGATGAAGGGTTAAGTAATTCATCAAACAGTGGTTGAAACAAAAGATCCTAATCAGTTCTTGAAGGTGGTACAAACAGTGTTGAAGGAGGAGGGTTTGGCATGAGTCCTGAACTGATTGTTACAAGAGTCATTTCATGAAGCGCGGGTTCTAAACTGCTGTGTTCCAGAAGCATCACAGTCAGCTCATCATAAAAAATCTACACATCTTGTTTGGGGCATGGATTCGTCTGGTGATGTTCGGTTGTAAATTTGGATAGGCGTTCCCTGTGGGGGTTGGGGGGTGCATTTAGCTAATTGAAAATAACCAATGGAGTGGCGAACACCGTTTGGTTTTGTAACTTATCCTCCAGAGTTCTGCTGGATCTTTTTGTCGTAGAGCTTGAGTTGGGCGAGGAGGCCGGCGGGGGAGAGGGGGAGGGCAGCGAGGGTAGGGATTACGTCTGCATTTGAGTATATCAGGAAAGATGATGATGACATGGGTTAAGTGTCAGTTATGTTGTGTTTGTTTGCCGTGGACGAGAGACGTTTTGCACGAGTATGGGTGTAACTTAGGGTTGAATCTGCTTCGCAAGATAGTATTAAATTTTATTTTTTAAAAACTGGGAGTGGGCGGGAGTTGTTGGGGAGGGATGGACTTATATTGAGTAGATTTATAGTGATAAGTATATGATTGTATGGGAGCAGATAACTATATGTCAGTGAATCCAACCTCTCATAATACCAAGCAAAGGTAGATTAAAAAATTCAGTTCCATTATTTGTTCTGTTCTTCGGACATCAATTTAACCCACGTATCATCTTGAAAACTTATTATGAATTCTGGAGCTTCATCCTTTTGACCTTAAGCACTTAACCTATTAAATCGAGAGTAATCAGCGACAATGACAGAGTACTCTTTCAAGTAACACTTGCAACACGCATTGGTCCTCAAAGATCCTGTTGCAAAATTAGAGTTTCTTTTCTATGTGGTGTCTTCAAATTTAGGTTAGTGGGGTTTCTTCTTGCATTGCCCATTGCACATCAGAACACAGATGTCCTTCTCAACTTTAGCTTAAGAAACCTCACACAAGACCATGTCTAGCTAAGGTTGATTGCACCAAGTTCAGATAACAGACTCGTACATACCAGATTAGTCCACTTTAGCCTTTGATAAAGACATATAGACAGGACGCCATCATATCTCCAAGAGACAGAGTATACAAATGTTTGCCTCGAGATCCAGTTAATAGATCAATACCTTCTAAATTACAAATGAAGCAGGTGTGTTTATGACAAAAAGCAACTATTAAGGGGTTCGAAATCACAAATTGCCCATCAGAGAATAAGTTGTCCAAGTTCTTCCAATGTAGTAAACCTTGATATCGTAACATTTTCCAATATATAATCCACCATATCCACCAATATCTTATGCACGTGAATCATATCCGAATTTATAGTACCTAAAAATTTATTGATAAAATTGGTGAGCTCAGAGTGATCTCCGATCATATGCTTGGAGCAGCCGGAGTCCAAATTCCAGAGAACAATTTAGACGACCTGCATTCATTGAGAGAAGGAAAAGTTGAACATCCAACTATGATCCCCAAGATTGACTATTCCTTTTTGTTAGCAGATACAGATTTAAGAACCTTAGATTTGCTAACAGGAACATTAGTTTTAGATTTCCTAGGTTTTCGTGAGTAAACCAATGTTACGATAGGTTTAGGTATTTCATTATCTAGAATAGTTATTGGTTTCCTAGGCACTTCATATTGTGGTAATCCTATTTAACTGGCATGGCCATTTCCTACTATAGTGAAGGATCGAACCAGTAAGGTCTCCAGAATATCTCCAATATTTGTAAACACCTTTCCTGTTGTTTCTAACTTACTCTTTGAACTTTTCTTAAAGATCTAGAATTTTACATGAGCATTCCCATATTTGATAAAACTCATAGCTCCACACAAATCATGATTATCAAAACGCATAAACCATTACACTTAATCACATTCTAAGATCCAAAGAATTCGCATAAGCTTGAATGCTGCAACATTACAGTTTCCTTTAGGTGCAACAACACAGTCATTTGATTTTTTAAAACTAGATTTAACTTTCCTATGGTGGGCTCTACTTTATTACTTCTGATACTACATTCTGGTCTCTTACTAAATCTTATCTTTACTTATTGTATTAGCCTGAAGGCTGTGATCCTCTAGCAATAGTAGACGCATTATTATACACTTGTAATAAAGATAACATAGGTTTTGTTAAGAAACATAGGCTTCTTATGATGTTTCTTAGTGCTGTTTTGTGATTGTGTTTCCTGAGATGTGACGGGCATCTCGGTAAATTCTAACCTCTTTGTCCTAGTTCTTGAGGCGTCCCACAGCCACTAATTTTCCACAATAATTTGTTTGATAATTAAGCAGGTTTTGACTCTCGATTGTAATTCAACTCCTAAAAATTATTATAGCAAACCTACAGAGATCTCTCTAAGAAATGATCTAGTGGATGATTTTTATTCTAACAATGTCACAAGCTAGATCCCTAAGAACGTAGTTCTTCTGAGGTGCTTAATATAGGCAGAGTGAGCTGTCTTTATCAACAATTTACAGTAGGTTATTGTTCCCACATAAATCCTTCTAAAGCATCTCTGGATCCAATAGTGTGTTTCATCATACACATTATTCAACTAGTAGATAGCTTTTCCTTAAGTTTCTTTAAATCATCCTTAATGAGCTGTAATTACCAAAACGATTTTCCATGAGCCTAGCTTATACCATTCAAAGTATTTTCACAGACTTTAATTGTCCTTGAATTAATTAAATCATCATATTGTTTCATCGATTGATTGAGAATACATTGCTGTTTAATCGAGTCATACAAGTTGCTTATAAGTCTGTTTTCACAATGCTCATTCTCATGCATAAGCTTTGTCACCACTATGATCCAATTTAATATTTTTAAAAAATTTTTTTGGGGGTTTCAATCTCCCTAAGTCCTTTTGATCTTACCTCATTCCATTTTCCACTTAAGATTCTAATTCGTCCTTATTAACTTCTTATTACCGTGGTCTTTCTCTAGGACCTGAGCTTTCAATTCAATTTAAATACAAACAATATGATCAAACTTGGAGCACTTTGATTTGAAAAAAAAAATTGTCCCCTTTGCAAAATTTCCTGATTAAGTTGAGTATATCAACTTCTAAAGATAATGTAATGTCTATCTTCAGAGTCTAGTACTCTACCTTTCTGAATAGTTTATCGTAAATATCTTTTCCCAACGAAATCCTTTTTGAGTTGAGACTCTCAAATTTTTACCACTCCCCCAAAGTGTTAGACACTTTTCACATTCATGTCACATTTCACAGAAGCATTATTTCCACAGAAGAATTCAAAATTAATGTATCACCATACTGTTATGACTACTGTCCAAGTATGTCGTTCGTTTTCGTTCACGCGCACCTTCTTATTCATTTTACTTCAACATGAATATTATACTTTAAACACTATGTCTTGTTTCATAGCATGTTCTCAATTGCGAGAAGTATTATTTCTATATTTTGGACACTTTCATAATATCTTCATCGAATCAAAATAATTGATCGAATTGTATTAAATAATTCCTATAAGCATTTACAAATGGAATTATTTTCATCCTACACATCTCATAGCTTTTCTGTATCTGTACGAACCCCAACGCCCCTCAGTGATGTTTGCGTAAGCCATAGTTCTTCTTTGTCAAACACTCAAAAAAAACAAGATATAAGTGTTTTAAGTTTCTTCAAACTCCGTATTAAAACCATCGGCTGACTTTAGAAGTTCTCTTTTGAACCTCAACTATTGGTGAACGTCTACTAAAAAGGAAGTAGGCGATCCGGCGAATTCATATAATTTATGAGACCAAAAGGCTTGTTCAGCAGTCTACATATCAGTTTGGTGGAACAATCTTGTATCAAAATTCTTTGAAAAGTTGGATAATAACAGCATAATCGACTGTGTAGTAATTGACATTCTTTTCTAACAGCATATAATTCCCTTTTGTTATTTAAAAGCATTTTTGACGACCTCTCCTTAAAGGCAAGCATGGAGTCTCTTCAGAAGTCTCTCAGGAATTATCATAGCAACACTCTCTCTTAACAAAAATACTAATCACAAAGCTTTGTTCCAACTGCTAAAAAAAAAAAAACGAAGGTAACCACTCTCTTTCATGACACAGAAAGGATATTTGAAAACCTATAGTCTTGTATAGTGGTATGATCATAGAAAAACTTAAAGTTTCGAGTTAACATTGTCTCTCTATATTTGTGCACACACTTGATCTCTTTTAAAAACAATAAGTATCGTACAAAAATACTTTCCTCGCCAACCATATATATATCTCATCTAATTTTGCTCATATCTCTCCTACACAGTGACTGCTTGATCACACATCTCTCTCTCTCAACATACTAGATTCTTCTTTCTTAAAGCATTTTTGAGAAGAGTTATTGTTAGAGTGCTTAAGAAATCTCTATCTATACGAACACTTTATTACATCATGCGTACTTCGCAGCCACTCTCTGATAGAGCTGCTATAAACTCACACACATGAGTAGACTATGAACAGTGGCAAAAATAATCCTATCTGCGCGAGAGACGTGAGTACATGTCCTTGAATTTGAAAACACACACACACACACACATCACGTTAATAAACACTCATAAATGAGTTATGTTGAATGGATTATTTTAGGTTTAGGGTAAGTTGTTATGGTTCGGTAGGGACACAACAAAAAAGGTGTAGAGGAGTGGAGATTAATAGTTTAGGGACGCTCGTGGTGAGCAGAGTGTGCCTCTCCATCCATATTGTTTAGTAGTGTTGTGAGAGAGATAGAGAGAATACAGAGGGTGGCGACGTATTGATAATTGTAGTTGATTATAGGGGGATAGGATTTTGGGGTGGATGTTTGGAGTTATATTAGGTGGAGAGATCGCGAGAGCTGAGATGTTTAGCATGATTAAAAAAGATTGTAACAAAAAAGCAAGTAAGTACATCTAGTAGAGATAATCTGAAATATCACACGAATATAGAAAATATATCTTAAGCCAAATACTAACACAACACACATCAATAAATTACAATAATAAAATAATCTAAGTGTGATATTATCGAGTAGGAATGTTGTTAGATGAGAAATATATCGTGTTGTTGCTGTTGTTGTGAAATAATGTTGTATTTCAGTGGTAAGATTAAGTATGTCTATAGTTATGTTGTATATTATTAAAATCATTAAGTTATAATTAGGTAGGATGATGTAGGTGTCAGATTATATAGATGTGAATTGAAGATAATATATATAAGGGTTAATAGGGTGCTTGGTTTTTAAAGTGGTTAGGGATAAAGGGGATTGGAATTGATTATGAAATTCATTTTGTGTGAGTGTAATCATATGTTATGGTTTAATGTTGAAGTAGTGATAATTATTATATGGTTTGAATTTACGTTTTTATTATAGGGTAAATATGATTGTTGGAAATTGTTGGTATGTCAAGTAAAAGGTGGGGGTGAAAAATGTTAATCAAGGTTTGTTTAAAATATTTTGTGATACATTGACTAATGTTGTTGGGTCATTTAGTTCCAGAAAAATATATGATTGTGTCTCTCCTAAATTGGTTGTAAGGTCCCTCTCTTATCATTAATGGTACTTGTTTGCCTGGTTTACGAAGTCCGCAGCTGGTTATTGTATAAATAGCGGGAACTGACAACACATTCAAGAAAGACACATTGATTGATCATCAATGGAATCATCACCTTTCTAGAACACTAAACAATAACATGAGTCTAGTTAGGAAATATAGATGTTGGTTAACATCGGAGCATATTCCAATTTGAGGGAGTATGATGGGGTAAACAACGTTTGATGAACTGATGATTGATAATCATTGGATGGATAAGTGATTGATGGAGGTGTTGATGATTGATTATTTGAGTACTGTTGAGACTGATAAGGTAAACCATGTGTTGAAAATTGGTATTTTTAGTTGAGGGTTGATGATTGATAAGGAGACTGTGTCCATCTAATGATTTTGCAACCAAAGCAAGCCGGATCTGAGTTGCGTTTCATGCATTAATCACAAACCTCATTTACATGAAATTCCAAGTTTGTTCCAATACGGCATGAAGTTGGTCAATGTTAGTTTGTAGTGTAACATCCCGAACCATTTTAGAACATCATCACAAATTATTCTCCACCTCAAGAGAAGAGAAAATTCAAAAACCATGGTGTTCACTTGAAATTGTTCCAGTTTCATATTTAGATTTCATGTCGTAGAGTAGCAGTGAGAATCTTAAAAACAAGTATAAATCACGTAGTGTTTCACCCCTTCGCATAAGCAAACTTATTTCAATTCAATCATAAAGCTTACACTCTCTTCCTGTTTCTCAATGAAGTTCCTTGCATTAGAAGTTGAATTTTTTCCCAAAGTTCCTTGGCGACTTTTAATGATTGCAACCAAATGCAATAACCTTTGGTGGTATCCTATGAGAATAATATTTGTTGCTTTTGACAACACAATCAGCTTGAATGCTGCTAGCAGATAACTCAGGATATTTCTTTGGTTTAGTCATCCATATTTCCTCAATATAAAGGCCAGATGAGTGGACCAATTTCAACGGATTCTAAGGGATCATTCGTCCATGTTATCTATTCAACATTATATAGCCTCCATTCTGCTATAATTCCAAGAATCAATACAAATCTTTTTCCAAACATGGGTGGACAATTGCACACCCGAAAGAATTGCTATGGTCACGCAAGAGTCCGTATTGATAAATTGTGTATTATTCAAAAAGATTATTGTCAGATCGCACGCGGTAGATAAGAGAAAATATCTAAGCGAGCTGATATGTTCTTGAGATCAAAAGTTGAGTAACTCTTATTAAGGTTTATATTAATTCTCCTCTAAAACTACACGGGAGATTTCTATAACAATTCTTGAGACTAATAACTGGGAGAAAACAGGTTAATTTTCTCTCACTGGTCGATTTATAAGTCAAAGAAAATAAACCGTAAAATTAGAAATTTTAAGTAGTCGGTTTCTATTAAACATGACTAGTTTCGGTGGTTCATTTGATGAGTGACTAATCGTTATCACTGAATTAATCTAGATCGTTACTCACTGATAACAACTAGTTCGGTACTCACTGAAAAGTATCTAGATCGGTTCTCAAGGAAAATAACTAGTTCGGTTCTCACTGAAAACACTAGTTTAAGTACTCCAATACAAAAACTAGATCGGTTCTCAATGAAAAGCTACTAGTTTCGGTTATCACTGAAGAAAACTAAGATCGGTACTCACTAAAAAAATAGTAGATCGGTTTCTCAACTGATGAAAACTACATAGTTCGGTTTTCACGAGAAGAAAAACTAACTCGATACTCACTACAAACTACTAGTACGTTATCACTGAAGAAACCAGATCGTACTCACTAACACTACTAGTTCGATAACACTGAAGAACAATAGATCGGTACTCACAAAAAAATATCTAGATCGGTTGTCTCTCGAAACCCACCTTTTCAAAACTAAAAAAGACACGTTTTTTACGATTGTTTTCCGAAAATTTTTGTACCAAAACTGTTACTAAGCCTATAGGACAAAACACTGCGAAACTAAAGGTTTTTTAGCCGAAAAATTAAAATCAAGATTTTGACCTTATAATGCTAGACAACCTAAAATGACACAAAATAAGAGATTTTTGTTTGAATCTAAGCACACACACCTATATCCAAGGATACTAGATCAAAGCTACCTATGTAGATGATCTTTTAGTGTAGAATTTAAGCTTAGAAAACAAGAAAAAAAATCAAAAGATGTGGCCCTTTTGAAGTAAAACGCACGAACCAAAACAAAACAACAAGTAAACACAAAATCTAAGCACACCACTCCATGGCTCTTGATACCAATTAAAGACTAATCTAATAACATACTAGTTGAGAGGGAAAGAGAGGTGATTCTAGAGAGAGAGTGGGTTCGATGAACACTTAGAGAGAGAAAGTAAACATATAAGAGAACTTGTATTAATGTGTGAAAAATGAACAACCAACCACCTCTTCAAGGCATGGAGAGGTGTATAAATACCCTAATGAGTCCGGCCATGGATGGGCTTACATGGGCTTTCCATGGGATTTTCCTAACTTATCCTATTAAGTTTCCAAAAATAACTAAACAAGCTAACGACAGTTATCTATGGAGTGACCGATACTTTCCTAGGATTTTCGTATTCCTAACAAATTGGGTCCTAGATTTAAAACTCCTTTGTAGAACCCCTTAAGATTTTGGTATGCATGCGAGGTTCTATTCTTCACATCTTTCTCACTTATCTTCAGTAATGGTAGGATCTTGTTACTTTCTATATTCGAGAGGTTTTTTAAACCTCGGATGTGAACGCACCATTTGGCTAATCGGTAACTATCATCCATCACCATTTGAAAGAGTAAATTAATAATCCTTTGAAACTTTTGCTATAATGCTAACTTCCGCTCTAAGAATGGTTCCGCTAACAGACAATATTATCGCCCATTCCTTCATCACGATAAGCATTCATATCTCCAAAACTGGCAAATCAGTCATAACAAGAAAAAGCGCTCCACAAAGAATCATATTTTTAAGCTCCTACATACATTACATTCCCCTTCTGTACACCATCTATTATCATTTATTGAATTATCAAATTTCTTGACATTACATTGACGTACAATAACGTGTATAGTTAGACGTGTTAAATTCAAATCTATACATAGCATGAAAACTTTGATGTTGTGGCAAATCTAATGGATCTCTTATCATCGACACAATAACTATGGTAAGCATCATTCCAATATCAAGACCTCATCCTAGTTCAAATACCTCATTTACTCACCTTCCTTAATTGTGGGCATTAAATCATCAACTTGATTTCTCCTAAGCTCAAATGGTTCATTTAGAACATTTAGTTAGATGTAATCTTCCAAGAAAGGGTCTAATGATCTATTTAACACCAAAGTCTCTCCCATTAGCCTAGCTTCTAAATCAACTTCTATTCTTTCTCTCAAACTTAGCATGTAGACCCCCTTAATTAAACTACTAGCAGATTTAACACTTTTGAAAATAATTTTTTCTTCCCCAACTCTTAAAGTAATCTTTATCTTGTAAACATCAATTTTAGCACGGGCGGTAGACAAAAATGATCTTCCAAGGATCAAGGGCACTTTGATATCCTCGGGCATATCTAGAATTATAAAGTCTACTATGAAAGTAAATTTACCAATTCTTACTAGTATGTTTTCAGCAATTCCTTTTGGATATTTCACTGTCATATCCGCTAATTCCACTGTTAGCTTAGTGTGAGCTAATTCGCTAATCCTAAGTTATGGTATGTCAATAGAGGCATTACACTAACGCTAGCTCCTAAGTCAACAAGGGCATTATCAAAGCAAACATTATTAATAAAGCAAGGTAAAGTGAAACTTCCAGGGTCTTTCTCCTTTTGGGGTATGAATTCATCGATTTATGAAGCTTTAGAGTAAGCTTTCGAGAATTATGGTCTATAGGATCCCTTCTTTCCATCACAGTAGTAACCATTCAAATGACTTGGAAATGGAATCATCATTTGTCTTGTATCGTACATGAGTGTACGGTTCTATCAAGTGGATACGGCGTATTGGGGAGATCCAATACGGCGTATCAGGTGTGAATCAGCTTCAATATTAGTAGAGATCGACTTGACTTGGTCTCTCGGGTTCATTTCAGTCGAGTTAGGTAGACTTCCAAATCCTCTTTCCCGTAGTACCTTGCTCATTTGCCCGATTTGTATTTCTAATGTTTTAATTGATGCTCCTTGGTTCCTTATGGAAGCATCCGTTGAAGCTCGGATTTCTTTAATCTATTTAGAGTTTTCCTCGTGTATTTTTGCTGATTCTCCCATAAATTTGCTCAAGGTATCCTCCATTGATTGCCTTCGTTCTTGATATGAAGGATTTGCGTTGTTCCTTTGATAAAATCCTAGAGTTGTTGCTCTATATCCTCCACCTTGAAAAGGTCCACCAAATTACGTATAGTAAGCTTCTTTTAGGGTTTTCCCTTCTTCTTTTAGTGGGCAATCTTTGGTGTAATGGGGTCTTTTGCATAGTTCCCATCCTACTTGAGCAGCATAAACTTTTTCATTCACCTTCTTGATCTTTCTTCCTAGATTGTTCAGTTGTGCTTGTATAGCAGCCAGTCCATCATAAGTCTCAGTACTTCTTCCTCTAGATGTTCCATTATGCCATTTTTGAGAGTATTATGCCATTTCTTGGATGGCCTTTTTAGCATCTGCAGTTGTCTTATTTAGAATGGCACCTCTTGAGTCAAGAATCTGTCGTGTTTGAACATCCAACCCATTGTAGAACAAAATTACCTCCTGCATCTTAGTAAAATAGTGTTGAGGACACTTCATTAAGAGTTCTTTAAAGTGCTCCCATGCTTGATAAAGGGTTTGTTAAAAGTTGAGTTTTAGTTTTTAAATTTCAGTTTAAGCTCGCGTTTAATTCATTTTGTGCATTTAATTTTCGTGCTATTT
>BQNB010182939.1:0-12450 GCA_026074375.1 Tanacetum coccineum | reverse complement strand
ATTACTACTACAATAATTATATTAGGATAAGCATGGGTTGCCACCCACGAAGCGCTTATTTAAGGTCTCTAAGCTTGACCCGTCCCTCGAATTGAGTTGTTCATGGGGGATAAAAATGGAGACACGGAACATCCAAAACACGGATGTCCTCTCCATAAGAGCAAGGAATAATCGCCATCGGGCTTTCAAAAATATTAATGACTTTAAAAGCTTTAGAGTACCGATGAGATAATTTTGGTAGCAGCGAATGAATTCCTTTAGAAATGAGAATCCCGGGGTTGAAATCGTTTTCCTCATTTTTGGATGAAAACGAGAGTAAAGTTATAGACCCGGGAATTTCTATGTGGAAAGGAAGTTCATGATCAGAAAGAGGAGGATTATAATCCTCAAGAATTAAAGAAGCATTAGATGAGGATTTCTACTTTACATTCTTATCCGGTGTTACTTGATTGGTGACTTCATAAAGGTTCTCATGAACGAGTATACCCAAATTGAATACCTTGTCCTCGTTATCCGTTGAAGTCAAAGTATCAACCTCAGAAAAATCCTCATAGAGAAACGAGTCACACTTAAGGAAATGAGGAAGGAAACTACTTGATCTAATGGAATCAAGTTCATCAACCAAGAGTTTAGAAACTTTGATTTTATTTTCCTTGGAGTCAAATGGATTATCATAAAATATTTTTCCTCATTCATCACTATCGGTCTTGAGATCAAAAAGATCATCATCGGCATCATCATATCTCGGTGGAGATGAATAATCAAGAGTATGTTCATCGGTGAACATCTCGGGAATGGTATAAATAAGATCGATATTAGGAGAATTTTCTGCTAATGGATCACGGTTAAGCAAATATTTGATCTCTCTAATAACGTCTTCCGGAGTCATGTCATCATTTCCCGGCAAAAATGACTCAATAAGAGCGTGTTATCCCATTAGTTTAATCCATTTCACAACTATAATATATACCAAGATGCTAGAAAATAAGAAATCTTAGAGAGAGAAAGTAGAGAGAGAAAAACTAGATTAGAGAGAGAATGGGAAAGTTACAAGTGAAGTGAAATGTAACCAACACCCTTCACCATGTGTGGTGAAGGGCTATTTATACCCTTTTGCCTTAAGTGAGGCGTATGGGCTTCTAAACGGGTCGGGCTTGGTTTAACTTGGGCTTTGAGCCCGAAACACGGACAATATTAGATTACAATCCAAGCCCGTTGAACCCGACTAGCCTATTACAATACAAGACCTATTTTGACTTTCTAAGACCGATAACATTCTTGTTTGACTTAATATAATTAAGGCTAACAATCTCCCCCAATGTTGAGGTCTCTTTCTTTAAACTGGTTTGAATAACTTAAAGTGTATGTCTCCATAGCAAGGTTAACTTACATCACCGTCACGAGAATCATTTCTTCTCCGTGAACAACAATCAAGCACGAGCGTACGTAATAAAGGGTCTTCCCAAGATAGGGGACCCGAGGATCGCTCTCCTAATAACAACGATGACAAAATCACATGAATGTGAACTTTCCAACCGAACAAAGACATCCTCTTCAAGTCCAGCGGTGTACAAATTGGCCCGGTAGCTATTTTCAAGGGTTATGCGGTGTAAATAAGATCAGGTAAACCTAAATTTTTCCAAATCGAGAGTGGCATCAAGTTGATGCTAGCACCTAGATCGGCTAAGGCCTTGCACTTGAGCTCACTAAAACCACACGGAATGAGAAATTTCCCAGGGTCTCCAAGTTTCTCGGGTAACTTCTTAAGGATAACCGCTGAGCAATTTTCATTAAGGGGTGTGTTTGCCAGCTCTAAAAGTTTCTCTTTATTGGAAAGGAGACTTTTAAGCATTTTTTGGTACTTCGGGATAAGAATCAAAGCATCGACAAGAGAGATATTGACGTGAAGTTGTTTGAACATTTGCCAAAATTTGTGAATTTGGACTTCATCTTTCTCTTGTTGTTTTTCTTGGTTCATTCTTGAAGGATAAAGGATATGAGGGTGACGAGGATCCCTTTGGTGCACCATATAATTTCTTAGTGAAGGAGGTTTAGCTTTTTGGACAAGAGGAGGTGGGACCTTAATGGTATACTCAGCGAGTTCCGGGTCCGTTAAAGTCTCCTCTGCACGTTCATCCTCCTCCGGATTAATGAATGGATGAGGCATAGGAATGGAAGGTCCATCAAGAACAAGACCACTTCGGGTGGTGATGGCTTTCAATTCACCTTTCGGGTTAGCAATGGTGTTGCCAGGGAGAGATCCCGAACCCGAAGAAAATCGGTGTTTCATTTGGAAAAAGCTAGCCCAACATGTGTCTTAAGCTTATTGTTTGGTCAGACATTGAAGCTAGAATCGAAGTTGTATTTCAATCTTAAACTCATTTTTCACATGTTAATGTTGAGCTGCCTGGCTTTTTATATTAACCTCATTTATCTTCTTAATTTTCTCCAACTCACTTAAAGGAACAACTTGATTTTGTTGAATTGGAGCTTGATAAGATGTATCTTGTTTGAAATTGTTTCCTCGATTATATCCTTGAGGTTGGCTAAACCGGTTTTGATTATTTTGCACATTTGGTTGAGCAAAACCCGGTGGTCGAATTTGATTAGCCACACTCGAAGGATGATAACCGGAATTACCCTGATTGTAGTTAACCGCGGCTGCTGAAACGTATCCTTGAATATAATCTCGAAATTCCGAGAAAGTGTTGCCATCGGCGGCGAAGACACTGGTCCATTAGATTGAGCACCACCGCAAGTAACACAAATTTCCTCAACGGCTTTTACGGAAGCTGGAGGTGGGGTTGCTTGAAATTGTTTGAGAATAGCGGTCATGGCGGTAGTCACAGCACTTGTTTGCTGATTTACTGCATGAGTAAGTTTGGCTATCTCAGAGGAAGAAGAAGAATTAACATCACTTGATTTCACTTGAGAAACAATCGATTTGTTTCGTGAATTGCGGACCTTAGATTTGTTTTCGATAATCGTCAACACATCTTGAGTACGTCTTTCTAAAAGATTGCCACAAGTGGCAGAATTCAAAGAATCTTGGTCTTCTAGGTTTTTAAGGATGAAGAAGGAATCAAGTTGAACACGCAATTTCGTAAAACCATAATGAGGGCATGCACGAAGGAGATCCTTGTAACGGTCCCATGCCTCATGAAACGATTCATCAAAATGTTATTAAAAGTTAGAAATTTCATTTCAGAGAATTTGTCGTTCTTGAGGGAGGAAAAAATTCATTGATGAATTTGGAAACAATATCTTCCCAAGAGAGAATAGAATGAGGGGGTTCTTTTTTGAGCCAACGACGGGCTACCCCAGCAAGAGAGAATGGAAAAAGCATAAGCTTAATCGCCGAATTAGGCACATCCTTGTATTTTATTGTGGAAGTTATTTTGTTAAACCAACGAATGTGATCATGTGGAATTGGTCATTCTCAAGTACCCCCCCCCCCACCCCCCCTACCAACCCCCCGAAGAATTGGTCCGAAGTCATCATATTAATGAGACTATGCTTGAGCTCGAAATGCTCAGCAAGAATTGGTGGAACCACAATTGCCTCTGCATAACCCTCGGTGGGTGCACGGAGCAATTCTGCCATAGTACGTTGATCGGCCATCGTATCTAAGGGAGATTCTTCAAGAGAAAAAGGTTGCTTTGAACGTCTACGGTTATGACGTTTCGGATTGACGTAGTTGGCTTAGAGAAGATTCACCACTAGAATCAAAGAAGATCGTTTGCGCAGCCACTAAAGGAAAAGAAATCAAAATTAAAAAATTTTTGGTCTGATTGGTCAAGAGTTTCACGTAGCTCTCTAAATTACGCACAAGGAAGCGGAGGAGCTGGTCAGCGCGAAGCTAGTTAAAAACCCTTCTCCTTTTGGGTCGAAGTTCGTTGGATCGACCCGCCTTATACCCCCCTTATAGTTTGTAACTCAAAGGTGAGCCGATTTAACAATTAACCTCACGGATTGTTTTGTTGTTTTTCAATTTTTTTGGTACTTTCAATACTTTAGGAAAAGTATTGTTGGTATTTTTAATTTTTATAATAAGAAGAAAATATTCATAAACGAAAAATGATAACTTCACAAGGAAGGGTCTTCAAAATCTAATCTTCAAACGAAACACGATAATCGTAACACACCTCCCCGGCAGCGGCGCCAAAAATTGATCGTCACGTAATATATATAAATATAACATAATATAAATATATAATAAGATAATATCAATTATAGAAGAGTAAGAATTTCGTAAGGCTTTTAAAAGAGGAAATTACTTTTAACCCAAAGTAAAACCCTAAAAAACCTTCCTGGGTCGTTTCCCGACGAGGCGTGAATGGAGAATCGAGATTAAGTTCGTGATCGCGTGTTTGAATGGTCAATATATGATTTGGATTCTATTTCTATAATTAATATGCAAAAACAAGAAAAGGCAAACTAAAAACAAAAGCAATTAAAGATTTAAGCCTAAAAACGATAACGGGATTCAAATCCCGTTCTTTAAAAAACAAATTCTACAAATTTAACCCTAAAAACGCAAATTTAATTTTTAACAATCCTAAATGACAAAAGAAAATTTTAAAAAAAAAGAATTATAATTTTAATGACTTTTATATTTTTTATTATGAATTAAAACCTATATAATCTAAAATATTAATAAAAATACAAACATAAATTGGAAAATTCTAAAATATTTATGAAAAGTTCTTTGGACAATGCTAAACCTAGGAAAAATAAGCTGGGTCAAACAGCTTATCAAAATAAGTTGTTAATAAGCTTAAATGGGCTGAAGCTTAAATGACTAAAAAAGGGGTAAGTAATTAATTTTGCAAACACTAACCAGATAGCCCTACTGGTGCTAATGGTAGTGAGGTGTGTGTTAAAAACGTTGGTTGATGTTGGTTGAGGTCCAGGGTTCGAGCCTTGTTCAACCTGGACTTCCCAATATCCCAATGTTTTTATTTTTGCAAATTTTTTTATGAAAAAGCTTTAAGACCTAAAAATAAACAACTTTTATGAAATTACTTTTTACAAAAACCACAAATAAGCACTAAATAAGCTCTTAAAAAGTGACAAAATTGGCTTTATTAAACACTAAGACGAAAGGGAAACTGTTTAGCTTTTACAATCAAATAAATAACAAAAAGCAAATGAGCTTATGACAGCTACACCTACTCCTAAATAGCACAAGATCAAAAAATTAACAAAACAAATAAAGCTACAAGCCTAAAAGATAGATTGCATTTTAAATAGCTTAAAAACACTAGTGCTAAACTCAAATTTGCAAATAAAAATCTAAAAGCTTAAACTAAATCAAATAACTACCAATTTTTATTAAACTACCAATAAGCAAGACTAAACACCAAATAAGCAAGCCAATAAGCCAATAAGCTCAGAAAAGAAAATAAGCTTTTTTGGCCAAAAATGAGAACCAAACAGCCTATAGGGCACTTTTTGAGCTTATTTTTAAGCTACTTAATGGATCCTTATAGCTTAAAGGATTATCAAAACTTAAAGCTTATACAATAAGCTTCTAAAATCAGCAAAGAGAAATGAGTTTGAAACTCAAATAAGCTACTAAAAAGGCTTATGAAAATGGCTGTGACACATAGTGTATGCTGAGTTTTTTGGTTTTCTTTAAAAGACAACTTGGCAAAGTTCAGACCTAATTTTAAGGTAGTAAAATAAGTTTAGAGTACAAAATAAGCTGAAACAGATAAAGCTTATACACCAAAGAGCTTATGCTATGAGCTTTAAATCCTAAATCTAACATTAACTGACCTAAATTTTGAGATTAAAAATGGCTTTTAAGCTTTGAAATTAACACTTGAAAACTTTGACAGTTTTAACTCAAAACTCAAATGACAAATTCCTACTTAAACTTACTAAATTATACTACATTTAGACTCTAAAACAAGTAAGAAAACAACACTTATAAGCACCTAATCAAAACCTAAGCAAATAAGCTAAATTAAAAAACTCAAAACTCACAGATTTAAACCATGACTTCAATAAACCTTCAAATGAGTTTTAGACTTTGTGAGCTTATAAAAACAGATTTGTAAGCTTAGTTTAAGCTTATCAAACTTGAATTAAAGGTCAAATGGTGATACTAACAGACTAACCCTTGGTTAGAGCCGAGCGATAGCGCAAACACGCCATTAACAGTTTAAAAAACATGTTTAAGCTTACAAAAGTGTTGATTAAGTTGTAAAAAGCAAAAACAGATAAATGACAAGGTAAATAAAGAACAAATAAGCAAATAGAACACAATTTTAAGCACTGAAAATAAGCAACAAAGATTAAGCAGTTTTAAAGCTATAAAAAGCAATTGTAACTTAAAACACAACCAAATGATATATAAGCAACAAGCAAGCACAAATAAGCAATGAATAACAATAATAAGCAACAATAAGTTATATAAGCATAAGAATGCAGTAAATAATCAAAATGCACTTTTAAGCTAAAAAATGAAAAGTAAAGACTTACAAAGCCCTTTGCTCTAAACAAGGGCAAATAAGCTCTAAGACTTGTCACCAGCTCTTAGCTTGTTCAAGAACAAGCTAGTGACAACAATAAGCCCATCCCTTTTAGTCGTTATCTTCCAATATACTTTTGACATATTTTTAAGTAAAAAGGGCTTAAACAATATAAGCTATGGACAAGCTTATATTGTTTAAGTAAACAGCTTAAGTAAAAGATGAAAAGAGCTTATGTTAGCTTAACAAACATTTTAAAACATAAATGACATTAACTTAAAAACAAGATTTTAACATAAAACTTAAATTTCATTAACTTAAATAAAACAGTACAAGGCTTAAAAAACAGTACAATAAGCTTAAAAAGACTTAAATATAAGCTGAAAAGAAAACTAGATGCCCCTTAGGGTTTACAATGGTCCTATATATATAGAAACACTAAGGTCTTGGGTCTTCAATGTGTGTTTCTTCAGTGAGTGAACTCAAGAGGGGTTATGAGTGTGTTTCTTGTGTTAGAGAGCTCGAATATCAATCTCAACCATCCATTTTGTGTGTTCTCCAAGTTTTATCAGCCAAGCCCTTGATTTGGTCTTCAATCCCTTGACGAATGTGATGAATGAGGATTGCCAACGTGTAGTTGGCTGTTTCTAGGTGTGGGGTTTGGTTGAGAGTGATGGGTTTGTCAAAGGGTGCAGGGGACGAGGTGAAAGAGACACATGAATAGTGTCTTGGCGGGAAACTTGGGATAAGGTTTGAAGATAACGGGGTTAATCCCTTGTTTTCGTTAAGTGTTTGCATCGTTAGTCCTTTTGGACTAACGGTGCAAGGGTCCAAGGACTAATGGTGCAAAGGTCCAAGGACTAATGGTGTAAAGGACTTAACAGCCTTATGGTTGGGCTGTTAAGTGGTTGGGCTTAGTTTGTCCAGGTTTTTAGGATTTAAGGCATTAAAGGGGTTTAAATGGTTAAAGGCTTATTAAGTCTCTTTAAAATGATGTCCTTAATGGTCTGACCTTGCCATTTAAAATGGGTATGTTGACCATAGAAAATTTCTTCGGTTTCGGCTCCGTCTTTGACTTTAACTTTTGTTGACTTTGACTTTATTGACTTTGACTTTTTCATGCTCTTTCCATTCCGTGCTCGGTTTTGTCCATTTTGGCTTGATTTTTGTCCTTTTTGTTGATATCCGTTACCTGCACAATACAAATGCAAAACACACAAATACAATGTATTTTTGGTATGTTTTTAGTCATTTAAAACACGATTTATAGGTTAAAGGTATGTGAAGAAAGCACATACCATAATCACAAGGACAAAATCCAAGTCAATAATAGCTTGGGTCCCCAAAAGAAACTAATTTTCCTACCATTATGTGCAGGGCAATCCACAGCAAGATTTGAAGAATAAAGGAGTGATTGACAGTGAATGCTCTAGGCACATGACATGGGGGGGGAAAGGGAGAGGGGAAGAGGGAAACAGATTATATCTTACAGATTATGAAGAAATTGATGGAGGATTTGTTGCCTTTGGAGGTAATTCCAAAGGAGAGAAAATTACTAAGAAAGGTAAAATAAGAACTGGTAAATTGGATTTTGAAGATGTGTATTTTGTAAAGGAACTAAAGTTTAACCTCTTCAGTGTCTCACAAATGTGTGACAAGAAGAATAATGTTCTTTTTACTGATACTGAATGTGTTGTTCTGTCTCCATATTTTAAGTTAACTGATGAAAGTCATGTTTTGCTTAAAGTTCCTAGAAAGGATAACATGTACAGTGTTGATTTAAGAATGGTCATTCTTAAGGAGGTCTCACTATCTCTTTGCCAAGCACACCAGATCGAATCTAATCTTTGCATAGAGCTTGACCATGTAAATTTCAAAACAATGAATAAACTAGTAAGGGGAAACCTTGTAAGAGGTTTACCTTCAAAACTTTTTTGAAATTAATCAAACTTGTGTTGCTTGTCAGAAGGGAAAGCAACATAGAGCTTCTTGTAAGACAAAACAGTCAGTTCAATCAGCCCCACCATTACAAATGTTGCACATGAATTGTTGACCCAACAATTTAAAGAGTTTTAATGAAAAATGATGTAACTGCCTAGTATCACAGATGATTTATAGTAGGTTAAGTTGATTTCTTTTAGCTACTAAGGAGAAACTTTTGAGAATCCTTAAAACATATAAAACATGCATAGAAAAATCTAATAGACCTTAAGGTGAAAGTGTTAGGTTGTGATAGAAAGGACTGAATTCAGAATAGGGTCATGAATCATGTTCTATGAAATGAAAGGGAATTAAGCGGGAATTTGTTGTTGCTAGGACTCCACAACAAATGGAATAGCTGAAAGAAAAATAGACACTAATAGAGGTTGTTAGGACTATGCTAGCTGATTCAAAATTGCCAACAACTTTCTGGGCTGAAGCAGTTAATACTGCTTGTTATGTCCAAAATAAGGTGTTAGTTATCAAGCCTCACAACAAGACCCCTTATGAACTTTTTCTAGGTAGAAAACCTGCCTTAAGCTTCATGAGACCATTTGGGTGTCCTGTTACAATCCTTAATACCATAGATCACCTAGGTAAATTTGATGGAAAGGCTGATGAAGGGTTCTTTGTAGGATACTCTACCAATAGCAAAGCATTCAGAGTATTCAACAGTAGAACTAGGATAGTTGAAGAGAACCTGCATGTTCAGTTTAGTGAGAATACACCTAATATTGCAGGAAGTGGACCTAATTGGCTTTTTGATATAGATGCACTAACAAAGTCTATGAACTATAAGCCAGTTGTTGCAGGGAATCAATCTAATGGTAATGCAGGTACAAAAGCATGTGATGATGCAGGTAAAGCTAGAATGGAGACACTACCTGGAAAAGATTACATTCTACTACCAATGTGGCCTACTGATCCACTATTCTCTCAGAATTTAAAGGATTCTCCTGATGCTGGATTCAAACCATCAGGGGAGGAAGAAAGAAGGATGCTAAAGAACCCAGGAAATGAAAGTTGAAAACCAACTGAAGGGAAAGATATTGAGGTTACCAAATACAATGAGCCAAGAATTACACAAGATAAGGATGATAATAAATAACAGCACTAACAATCATAATACTGTTAGTACTGGAACACACTAACAAGTGTTAAAGCTGTTAGTTCAACTGATAATGCTGCCTGGAATAGAAGTTTAATGCTGTTGATCCAAAACAAGCAATTGAACTTCCCAATGATCAAATATTCCTAATCGAAAGATATTGTTTTATTCAGATGATGATGAAGATGTTGGTGCAGAGGCTGACATGAACAATTTAAATGCATTTATGCCTGTCATTCCTATTCCAACTACAAGAATACACAAAGATCATCCAGTTGAACAAATTATTAGAGACTTGCATTCAGCACCTCAAACAAGAAGAATGACAAAGAATTTTGAAGAACATGGTTTATTTAGTTCAGTTCAGCAAAGAATAAATCATAAAGACTTTCAAAACTGCTTGTTTGCTTGCTTTTTATCACAAGAGGAACCCAAAAAGGTAATTCATGCATTGAAGGATCCAAGCTAGATAGAAGCTATACAGGATTAGCTACTGCAATTTAAATTACAAAAGGTTTGGACTCTGTGGATTTACCAATGGAAAAAGGGCTATGGGACTAAAGGGTCTTACTAAACAAGAAGGATGAAAACGGGTATAAGTGATTAATAAATAAAGAAAGATTTGATTGCACAAGGATATACACAATAAGAAGTAATAAACTATGATTAGGTTTTTGCTCATGTTGCCAGAATTGAAGCAATTAGGTTATTCTTAGCCTAGTCCTCATTTAAAGACTTTGTGGTGTACCAGATGGATGTCAAGAGTGCTTTTCTGTATGGTAAGATTGAAGAGAAGTTTATGTTTGTCAACCACCAGGATTTGAAGATCTAGACTTCCCTGACAGAGTATACAAAGTAGAAAAGGCACTTTATGAATTGCATCAAGCTCCCGGAGCTTGGTATGAAACCTGATCAACTTATTTGTTGGCAAAATAGTTTCAAAGAGGAAAGAATAACAAAGACCTTGTTATCAGAAGAGTTAAAGGTGATATTTTTTTAGTTCAAGTGTATGTTGATGATATCATTTTTGGTTCTACAAAGAAGTCATTATCCACAGAGTTTGAGAAGATGATGCATAAGAAGTTTCAAATGAGTTCTATGGGTGAACTCACATTCTTCTTAGGACTGCAAGTAAAGCATAAGGAGGATGGGATATTTATCAATCAAGACAAGTATGTGACTGAGATTTTGAAGAAATTTGGTTTTACTAATGTCAAGATAGCAAGCACACCTATGGAAACATAAAAGCCTTTGCTCAAAGATGCAGATGGTGAAGATGTAGATGAACACTTGTATAGATCCATGATTAGATCATTGATGTATCTAACTTCTTCAAGGCCTGATATTATGTTTGCAGTATGTGCTTGTGCAAGATTCCAAGTCAATCCTAAAAGTTCACATCTTCATGCTGTGAAAAGGATCTTTAGATACTTAAAAGGTCAACCTAAGTTGGGCCTTTGGTATCCTAAGGATTCACCTTTTGATTTGGTAGCATATACTAACAATGACTATGCAGGAGCAAGTTTAGATAGGAAATCCATAACAAGAGGTTGTCAGTTCCTAGGGTGCAGGTTAATTTCATGGCAAATACAAGAAGCAGATTATGGTTGCTAATTCAATAACAGAAGCTGAGTATATAGCTGCTTCCAATTGCTATGGACAAGTGCTTTAGATTCAAAATCAATTGTTGGATTATGAATATTACTTTATGCAGACTAAGATTCATATTGATAATGAGAGAGTTATTTGCATAGTGAAGAACCCTGTTTTTCATTCAAAGACAAAGCACATTGAGATTAGGCATCACTTTATCAGAGATTCTTATGAGAAAAAGCTTATTTAGATGATCAAGATTCATACAGATCAGAATGTTGCAGATTTGCTCACAAAAGCATTTGATGTTAGCAGATTTCAATATCTGATTGCAAGTATTAAAATGCTTAACCTTTAAAGTATTGATTGAGGGGAGGTTAATTGTGTTAATTTGCAATGGATTTTGCACAAATAATGCTTGAAATGGAATGGAACAGCAGCTAATGATGGAATTCAAGTTAGTGATGTTGGCCTAACTTACTAGTGGTAAGTATAATTAGTTCTGCTATTATAATTAATACTGTGAGCATTGAGAGAAAGCAAAAACAGATAGAGAGAAAAAGTAAGCTTAAAAGAAATGAGAGATGTAGTGAGTTCAAAAATAGAAAGAGGGATTTGTGAAACAAAAACAGACAGAGTGATCCAGTGAGAAAAAGAATTAAGAGATAAAGTGAGAATAAAAACAAAAAGAGAGCTTGTGAGAATCAAAATTGATGATGGAAACGCTTTTTGGAACGAAATTAAGATTAAAATTGGTAACTCAAAAGTTAATGCTGCTGGGCATTACTTAGTACTATTGTACATTACTTAGTATTTCTGGGCAAAAGTTAGTACTGCTAGGCAAAAGTTAGTACTGCCAGGCTACTTACTATTGCTAGGTTACCGTTGGAGTTACAACTGAGGGTATTCTTTGACTATAAAACAGAAACTTCGTGTATATGTTTTCTTTATTACCTTTTTAAGCGCATACGATCCCACCACATTCGTTATTAATCCTTCTGATACTCTCTCAATTACAAACCTAACATGATTGCTTACTTGGAAAAATGTACGGAGAATGCTGATTTTGATGAGATAGTGGACTTTCTGACTGCTAGCCCTATCAGATATGCCTTAACTGTAAGTCCAACTATCTATGTGTCTTATATTGAACAGTTTTGGTCTAATGTAAAGATCAAAACAGTCAATAATCAAACACAAGTACATGCCAAAGTTATTGGCAAGACTGTAGTAATAACATAATCATCTATAAGGAGAGATCTTTACTTTGATGATAAGGATGGTATTATT
>BQNB010182937.1:0-12451 GCA_026074375.1 Tanacetum coccineum | reverse complement strand
ACGTTTTTATATTTTGTGATTATCAAAATGTAAAGATGTGAAAAATATTAATAATGTTTTTAGGCATTATATTTTATCAACACAGATAATAATATACACTGTTCAATAAGGCAATCAGAAAAATGTTCAATAATGCAATCTTATGGTAACATTTTTCTCCCCATAAAATTTTTTCATGTCATAAATATTAATCAACTGGTATTTCAAATACTAAGAGATTTATTATTTTAAATAAGGGGAGAAAATGTGATTAAAATTTGATCTAGAAGAATGTGATCTTTAAGACTCTAAGTGCACAACTTCTACCCACATGTGCGAAAAAAATTCGAATCTCGGTGCACATGTGTAGGGGGAGTATTTAAAAATGTTTGTATCAAATGTTTTATGGTTCGATCTCTATACCCAACAACCAATTAATCTCACGACGTCGATGAAGTCATAAGGTGGTTAAGGTTAGGTATAAGTCATACGATCCAACTAGAACTGGAGGGATCTACCCATGGACATTTCATAGATAGAATTAGAAGTCCGTAGGTATAATTAAAGAAGAATAAGTATAGGGGAATAATGCCGACTAATGACTTGACTTATCACCGGAACAATCACAACATGGTGGTAGTGATGACGTCTTGGTAAGCATTGAAGGGGTTGAAGAATGAAAAAGAAATGTATGGATAAAGGGTGAAAAGAAAGAAGCCCTCCACACACCTTAGGCAGAAACCAGGTCAATACATAATCTATCAAAATCACAAAGATAATTGTTGGTATTGGAGAAAGCCATCATGGACCCAGTGATGCAACGTACAACCCTTCCCAGCCATTTGAGTTTCTCTCAAAAGAGACTTGTCTCATTTGTCACGAAGATACACACGTTATCTATTGACATCTCACTCCGAGATTGTTGATATTAAATAGGTGGCAGTTAGCTCCAGCCTCCGATGACTAAAACAAAAGTGCACAAATCGAGTCTAGAGCCAAGAGAGATCAAATTAAAAATCTCATTAGGACAAAATTCATGTATAACACTTGTTGTTCATCAATATACATCATTTGGTATCAAAGAGTCCTACGCATTATTGATGTGTTTCAAAAGCTTTAAATTTATAATGACTGAAAATATTAATTTTATTATAGGGAAACACACGGGTAAAAGTATAACCTACGTATGCAGTATAATCTTTTTAGGTAAGACCAGGTCGTCCACATAGATTTGAGTAGTGTTTAGATAATCAGAAAGAAAATAAACTTTAACTTGAAAATAACTTTTTGTTTTACCAATGATAATAAAGATGACTACTTGGATAGTTGAAAATAATTTATTAGTGTTGGAAATGATCCTGAATTTAGAACGTTTAACTTATAAAAAGGATTTCTCGTCAGAAAACATTTTCACTAATTAACTCAAGGAGATTCTTTGAATCTACCTGATCACAGGTATAGTATTTATACTATAAAACGGGGAACCGGTGGTTATCATAACCTAAAATCGATGAATGACAAAATCATTTCGTCCATATCTGCTGTTTGTTAGTAACATTCAAATGCAGGTACAAACATCGGTGTTACATCCCTATTCCAGCGAAGTCGGATTCATTACCACATGCTCAAACTCAAGCTCTAAAAAGTTAATCAGTTAGCATCAAGAGTGTTGATCCTAAACTACCTCAAAGATCTTCAAAGTCAAATCAAGAATCGTATTTTTGGGAGATTGTTAGCCTTATGTTCATATAAGTCAAACAAGAATGCAATAAGTATGAGTATGTCGGTCAAGAGCACAAGTTGATCAAGAAAGTCAAATCAAGATAATTCAAGTCAAGGAGATGATGCAAGATGAAAGATCTCAAGAACTCAAAGTCGAAATGTAACACCCCCAATTAGGGTCGCAACGAAATAATGTGTCCGGGAGCGTTACTTCATAGATCAATAGCACAAGATATAAGAACGACCTCTAAAAGAGTCGTTTAAAAATACGATACATTGGATTTATTGAAATTGTTTGATACAAAGCACAACGGCGTAAACTGTTCAACATTTGATGACAAGTATTTTAGATCAAAACAAATATCCCTAGATGTAATGACTCCAAATCTTTTATGCATGACTCCCCAAAAGAGTATCCCTAATGTATCCTTAGCACCTCGTACCTCATTGACCTGAGAAAACATGCTTTAAAATGTCAACATAAAGTTGGTGAATTCATAGGTTTATGTAGATATAATGTAGGACCGCAAGATTTCCCCGTGATTATGCAACCTGTACACCCAAATCCGACATGGTATACATCCGTTGGTTCACTCCGTGACACCAGTGAGAGCTACTCACCCGGACGGGGATGTCAATCCCAAATAGATCTATTTATAACATTCGCGCTCACACAAAGTAATTGACAGTTCATGATAATGGGCACAATGGGTTATCGCTACTTAGGCAAACACGTAATCATGATAAAATGTACACTTGCGTCCAGTTTGTAAAACGATGTATGTTTCTCACTCCAAAAGTTGTAAATCATTGATATAGTGAAACATGGGGCTATGAACTTACCTTAGTAAATAAACTGATGTATATGAATCAAGTGAATAGAAACGTCACGGATAAGACCGAATGCAACCTAATTAAATATAGGTCGTATGAGTATAATGTACTTAATAATACTACATCACAAGTTATATAGTTACACCACCACCTAATCGTTTTTGTTTAGTTTAAAATGTTGAAATAATAATCAAATCGTACTTTGTCAAATAACTGCATATGTATTTGTACCCGTAAAATAAAGTGTTGTTTTTGTCCCATAATTGATTATTTACTAAGGACACTTGATGTATTATTTATATGATTTCATTATATAAATAATTGAAGTGTTGGAGAAAATAACATTTATAAAGTTAGATACATTTATAAATATTACTTTTAGTAAAAACGTCATATCTTTGTCGTTTTAATCTCGTTTTTAACGTTCTCTATATGTATGGATTTGTATTTGAAAAGTCTAATCCATTTATATATATTTTATAATATGGTTTAGGTAATGTTATGAACAGTAAACACTAAGTAAAAGTTTATAAAAAAAAAATACTATTTTTATAACTTTAATTATTGAATAGTATTTTAATGTATCTCTTTCGTTTTTATTTGGTTTTTAGTATTTCCTATGTCCATTATTAATAGTTAAAAGCATATATTTAGGAAAAAAATAATTTCTCCAATGTTTACTATAGTGAACAGTAACTATTTTATAAATTCTACTTAGATAAAATACTTTTTTTTAATCTTAAACTTGGAAATTAAAGTATCACCTTCATTTTAATCCGTTTTTCGTGGTTTCTTTCATGTTTGGATTCCGTCATGAAAAGTACATCTTATAAAATTATTTCACTTTACCTTTATAGATCTGAATAGTGATGTTCTTTATAAAATAACTTTTTTATAAAAATACTTTTTACAATTTAATTATCGTTATACTTAAAAATGGTCATATCCTTCTTCCATTATTGCTCGGTTTTCAAGTTTCTTATATGCTTACGATTCTTGTAATAAGTACTAATTAAATAAAATATAAAATATATTCATTATTAGACGAATTCCAACTGTAGGTAATTAAGTTTAGACATAATTATCTTTATACACTTGATTTATATACTTTTCACTTTATTAAACCATTACAAGTCCTCTAACTTAATAAATAACATAACTTGATATATCTTAAGTCCTCCATAATATGTCCATTATACTTGTCCATGAGTAAGTGTCCTCAAAATTATTTGTTCATAACTTTTGTAATTAAACTTTCAACACAAAATAATTCATAAAGTAGCCATATAGATTATTTAACACTTATATATAATGTATACTTCCATTTTAAGTATTATTCTACTAACATGTACATAAAATTCGAACCTTGTATACCTTGTAATATCTCATTATTTCATGAAAATAAGCTAGGTGGTGTTTAACATATATAAGCAAGTATGTACATAATTAAATGAATGAATGGAATGTTTAAACTTTAAATAGACCTTATGGAAATGTAGAGGATTGATGAACACAAGCTTATACTTAAGCCTTAACCCAAATAATCAAACACAAGATCAAACCCTAATTAGGAAAACCCTAATTAGATTTCTTGTATGATTCTTGTTAAACCACAACCCAAGCTTCCAAATCACTTCTAAATACCTTAGACGTAACTACTAACAATACTTGAACACTTGTATCTTTGTAAAAATCAAAAACTATGAAAACCCTAATTGGTGAAATTGAGCCGTGGGTTTGTAGGGAGAAACAAAAGAGAAATGTGGAGAGTTTACTTGCAAAGGTTAAGTGTGTGTTTAATCTCACCTAGGACTCTCTATTTATAGCAAGGAGTATCAAGTAAACCACTAGCCAAAACCATGTCCAAGAGTGGTTTGAGTACAATGTTGTAAGACCTCTCCTCCTCCCTAGGAGGAGGGTATGATTTGGGTACAAGGAGAGGACAATGATGTGCCAATTTATGGAGAAATGGGTTAAGGTTGTACTCTTGTAAGGTTAATAACTAATGTGATGGGATACTAGTGGGATTTAAGATTTTATTAAGTGTGTTTGAACATGTATAACCGGTCATGGGTTATAAGAAGTGTAAAATGATATAATTTTTGGGTATTGGTTATAAGAGTAGGTATTTGTTTGAGTATAGATAGGTATAGGTGCTTTCGTGTATGCTTAAATGTATTTTATTGCGAAACGTAAACGTTTTACGTAACCAATAAAAATAAAATATGAAAAGTTAATAATTATCTTCGTAATAATTATATAACACTTGTTTGACGTAAACTTTTATTTGTTTGATGTCCGTTTACGTTGAATGATGATTTTTAGTTTACGCGATTTAACTATACGATTATAATTAAAAGCGAACGCGTAAAACTTCTAAAAATAAATAATGGAATAAATGAAGTCGTAAATGACCTGAAAATGTGAAATGTTACAGTCTCTACCCGTTAGAAGAGCCTTGTCCTCAAGGCTCAAGTTGCAACACTTGATGAAGGTACGGGTTTAGTGAAGAGATGCGGATACTTCTTTTGAAATTAGTCTTCGCGTTCCCATGTGAACTCAGGACCTCCTCTTGAATTCCATCGAACCTTGACAATTAGGATACGACTTTGCTTTAACTATTTGACTTCTCGATCCATGATCTCTACAGGTTCTTCTACAAAACAGAGCTTGTCATCCACATGGAGTCCTTCCAACGGAACGGCTAATGGCTCGTCAGAATAACATTTCTGCAGGTTGGAATAATGGAACGTATTATGAACTCTGCTCAACTCTTGAGGAAGCTCAAGCTTATAAGTAATGGTTCTAATCTTTTCTAGCACCTTGAAAGGTCCAACATATCTAGGGTTTAACTTCCCCCGTTTGTCAAAACGTACGACCCCTTTCCAAGATGAAACTTTGAGCATAACTCTATCCCCAACTTGGAACTCCATCGGCTTTCGCTTTAAGTTGGCGTAACTCTTTTGTCGGTCATGAGCGGCTTGCATTCTTTGTTTGATCTGAATGACCTTCTCAGTTTTCTCCTGGACCATTTCTGGACCGATGAGTTAAACTTGTTCGACCTCGGCCCAACAAACAGGCAAACGACAATTCTGTCTGTAAAGTGCCTCGAATGGTGCAGCCTTGATGCTAGCTTGATAACTGTTGTTGTAAGAAAACTCAACCAATGGAAAATGTCGAACCCAACCATTTCCAAAGTCGATCACATAAGCATGTAGCATATCCTCGAGAGTTTGGATAGTTCTCTCGCTTTACCCATCAGTCTGCGGATGGTACGCAATACTCATATCCAAGTTAGTACCTAAAGCCTTCTGAAGTGATCTCCAGAAATTTGATGCGAACCTAGGGTTGCGATCACAAATGATTGAGACAGGTATTCCATGCCTTGTGACTACCTCCTTCAGATACATTCTCACCAATTTCTCTATGGAATCAGTCTCTCTCATTGGTGTAAAGATTGCAGACTTAGTAAGTCAGTCAACAATCACCCAAATGGTGTTATATCCTTGCAACGACTTAGGAAGCTTGGTGACAAAATCTATAGTGATATTATCCCACTTCCATTGGGGTATCTCAGGTTGTACCAACAAACCTGATGGTCTTTGGTGTTTGGCCTTGACTTTAGCATACGTCAAACATTTGCTAACATAGGTGGCGATGTCGGCCTTCATATTGGGCAACCAACATAGCTTTTTCATGTCCTTGTACATCTTGTCAGAACCCGAATAGATGGAGTATTTTGATTTGTAGGACCCGTGCATGATAACACTCCTCAAGTCACCATAACATGGTAACCAACTCCTGCCGTTTAAGCATAAGGTTTTGTCAGCATGGGGTTTCAACTTTTCCTTTGGTATATCCTTCCTGATCATACCATCTACATCTTCGTTCTTGAGATTCTCTAGTTTCTGTGCTTCGGTCTGAGCATTCAAGATTTGTTTGGGAAGATCCAAACCAATAGTCATTACTAAGGCTCAGACTCTTAACGGTTTAATTCGCTCTTTCCTGCTCAAAGCATCAGCAACAACGTTTGCTTTCCCCGGGTGATAACGAATCTCACAATCGTAATCACTGAGCAACTCTAACCAATGACGTTGCCTCATATTCAACTCCTTTTGGTCAAGTATGTGTTGTAGACTCTTATGATCTGTGAACACCGTACACTTGGTTCCATACAAGTAGTGCCTCCAAATCTTTAGAGCAAACACTACTGCACAAAGTTCCAAATCTTAGGTAGTATAATTTTTCTCATGAATCTTCAGCTGTCGTGATGCATAAGCAATCACCTTCTCGTTTTGCATCAATACCGCACCCAATCCTTTATGTGACGCATCGCAATAAACAATAAAGTTCTCAGCTCCTTGAGGGAGAGCTAAGATGGGTGCGCTACACAACTTATGCTTCAATGTCTGAAAAGCTGCTTCTTGCTTGTCACCCCATTCAAAGGCGACTTTCTTCTGAGTGAGTTTGGTCATTGGCTTAGCGATTTTTGAAAATCCTTCAATGAATCTTCGGTAGTAACCGGTAAGACCTAAAAATTGACGAATCTCTGTTGGAGTCTTAGGAGATGCCCAATCTTTTATGGATTCGATCTTGGCAAAATCCACGTGAATGCCTTGACTATCAATCACGTGGCCGAGAAATTGTACCTTAGGAATCCAAAATTCACATTTAGAGAATTTAGCGTACAACTCCTCCTTCTTAAGCAATTCCAGAATTGCCTTAAGATGCTCTTCATGTTCTTTCTTGTTCTTTGAATAAATTAGTATATCGTCGATAAAGACAATTACAAACTTATCCAAGTATGGTTTGCACACTCGGTTCATGAGGTCCATGAATACTGCAGGTGCATTTGTCAAACCAAATGGCATCACTTGGAACTCGTAATGACCATACCGAGTCCTAAATGCCGTCTTCGAAATATCTTCTTCACGTACTCGAAGCTGATGATAACCCGATCGCAAGTCTATCTTCGAATAAACACTGGATCCTTATAGTTGATCAAACAAATCATCAATCCTTGGGAGAGGATAATGATTCTTCACCGTCAGCTTATTCAATTCCTGGTAGTCAATGCACATCCGGAATGATCCGTCCTTCTTTTTGACAAACAAGACCGGGGCTCCCCAAGGTGAGGAACTGGGCCTTATAAAGCCCTTGTCGGATAGTTCTTGCAGTTATTCCGACAACTCTTTCATTTCAGAAGGAGCTAATCGATAGGGTGCTCGTGCTACAGGTGCAGTACTAGGCATCAAATCGATTTGGAATTCCACTTGTCGAGTCGGTGGAAGACCCGGCAATTCTTCAGGAAATATTTCAGAAAAATCTTGAACGATTGGTACGTCCTCAAGTCGCTTCTCCCCTGACTTGTCTTCAGTCTCCTTCGTAGTAACATGTGCCAAAAATACATTATGTCCTTTCAACAAATATTTATGAATTTTTGTGCACAAAATGATGTTCAAACGAGTCCCGTTTCCCTGATTACTTCCGTCACCATGAACAATTAAAGTTTCATTTCCCCAAGAAATACGAACGATCTTCTCGGCATAATCAATGAGAGTGTGGTACTTTAACAACCAGTCCATACCGATTATGACATAGAAGCTACCAATATCTATGGGCATTAAGTTGATGTTGAATGGATGGTCTAAGAAGTTTAATGTACAACCCCGGATGATAGTGTTTATCCTAATTATTTTCCCGTCGGCTAGTTCAACATCATAATAATGGTCTAATGTAGTTGGTGTGATATCAATTAGGGAACTAAATGTAGTAGATACAAAACTTCTATCGGCACCAGTATCAAATAAGATAGAAGCATAGCGGTCGTTTAGAAGGAACGTACCCGTAACGACGTTGGAGTCCGGGTTTGTCCCCGCATTGCCCACCACATAAACCTTGGCTGGTGCATTGCCATTCCCACGTTGATTACCACGGTTTCCATTCTTCAGCTTCGGGCAGTCTTTCTTGAAGTGCCCCTGGACACCACACTCATAGCAAGTGACAGCATTCTGAGTTGTCCCAAAGTTCCCACGATTGTTATTATTACCATTAGGACCAGAACTCCTATAGTCACGAGCCAAATGACCGATCTTCTTGCACTTATTACACCTAGGAGCACATGGACCTTTGTGGTGATAGTTACATTTTGTACACAAGGGCAATGATCTCGTGTACTCCTTCTTTTTACGAGGCCTAGCAGTGTAAGCCCTCCCAGTGTTCTGTCTCTTGTTTTGTTGTTGGTGCCCCTGATTATTTCCAGCATTAAACTCCAACTTCCTCTTCTGCTCAGCTTGCCTTTCAGTAATAGTGAGGACTTTTTGATCCATCTGATCATTGGTAAACTCAATGGCTTTCTCCATCGTCTTGGGTTGATATGACATTACATTTCCCTGAATCATATCTGGAAGTCCACCAATATATTTCTCAACTTCCTTTGACTCCTTGTGGAACATCCTTCCATACATCAGTGCAAGCTCTTGAAAATGCAGAGTATAATTTGCAGCATCAACACCTTTTACTTTTAGGTTCCAAAGCTCAATTTCTAACTTCTTGATTTCACCCCTTGGGCAGTATTTGACTGTTATCATCTTCTTTAGTATCTTCCAGTCCATAGCATAAGCAACATCTTGAGTAACAGTCTTCATGTGGGAGTTCCACCATGTTAGAGCATTTCCAAGGAAAGTGCATGTAGCAAACTTAACTTGGTTCTCCACAGTAGAGTTGCTGATATGGAACACTGATTCCATCTTCTCGAACCATTATGATAACACAACCACTCCTTCAGTACCCTTAAAAGTAAGGGGTTTGCAATTCAGAAAGTCCTTGTATGTACACTCATGGGGGTGCGTACAGTTACTCTAGTTCTAGTGTCAGAATTGTGGCTTTTGTCGCCATGACCATTAGTGCTATTTCGAAGAGTTTCATGGTTAACAAGTACCGTAGACACTCTTGCTTCGATTAGCTGTTCAACAATAGCAGCTGTCATATGGGTAGTAGCCGCAGCAGTAGCAACAGCAGCCCTTGCAACAGTAGTAGCAGCAGACCTTGCAGTAGTAGAGGATCTTCTTGGTGGCATATTGTTCTAATCACAACAATATAAAACACGTGAGTTTTCATAAACATCACAACGTGACATGGGTACAACATATATATAACAAGATCACATCACACAGTGAGTACATAACATGACTGGGATCACAACATATAATAGAATTAAGATCGACATAACATAATACAACATATTATATATAACAAGATCACATCATACAGTGATTATATAACATGACTGGGATCACAATACATAATAGAATTAAGATTGACATGACATAATACAACACATCATATATAACTGGGAAAACATACATGATTGTCTGGTACAAAAAATGAAAAATACAAATCCTACTATCGTGCTAGCTGGGTATAAAACCCATAATACTTAGCCGGCTAACATAATGATAGCTATGAATATGAAATGAAAATGTAATCTTAGGCAGAACTACCAGCGCCATTGGGATCATCTGCATGAGTCTGGTCTCTAACCTGAAGTGCCTGAATATGTCCCAATGCCGTTGACAACTATCCCTGTAGTGATGAAACATGTGCAATCAATGTCATCATCAGTGACTCCTGTGAGGCGATGCGGTAATCCTGCAACTGGGTATGAGTCCTATATGCTTGCAGTTCATAGTGAACTGCCGAACTCAACCCAACGGAATGTGCATCAGCATCTCGGGAAGCTAGAGCCTCCCGATCCAACAGTCGTGCAGTCTCATAGTGAAAATGTCCATCCTCGACCAATCCATCAACTCTCTGAAATAACTGAGTCTGTCTGTTCTGACCATCCTTGATCACAACATAAATATCCTGAGTGTCCCGCTCCTGCACCGCAGCGAGCTCGGTCACTCTAGCATTGACCCCATCGAGGTTCATCGGTGCTACCTCCTCAACAGCCTCTGTCAGGTCTACCCAAACATCCCTAATGCCATAACCGACCTCCTTAGCTCTCTGACATCTGATCTCGGCATCCATAGTGCCGATAAATCTATAGTATGCTCTATGACCTCCAGTAGGTCTAGGAGCAGCAGTCAAACTCTCCCCCACCTCATACCTCGATGTGGGATCAGTCAGACATAACCTCTTATGAGGTGGTAACTCGGCCTCGAGAATGTCCTCCCTACGATCAACTGGTGGTGATATGAATAGTAAGACTGGTAGTGGTGATGATGGTAACGGTAATGATGTGGGTACAAGTGGTGGTAAATGTAGTGATGATGTTGGAGGTGGTAGTGGTGATGAGGGAATATGAGGTAGTGGAGGTGACCAAGGTGATAGTGGAGATGGTGGTGGTGATGGTGGTGTAGGTGCGGCAGCATACTCAGCAATACGTGCCTCTATGGATGGTGACATAGGTGGCTCAAGTCTGACAGTCTTCCGTGCCCTACGGAGACGTGTCTAAGCAAAGGGGACCTTAGTCTGAGGTGATCTGGGTGTAGGTGCAGACTCATCCGTCTCAAGTGCCTCTGTATCCCCAGCTGAGGGAACATGGTCAACAACAGGTACAACAGAAGAGTCGGCTAGAGCTAGGTGCTCCTCCTCCTCGTCGTCATCATCCTCGTCCTCAAAGGGCTCCTCATCCTCATCATCAATATCATAATCATCAGAGGGCTCATCATCATCATCCCATCTGTCAGCGGGATAATCAGCATGATTCTCCTCGGGGTCCTCCTCCGGATTAGAGTCTGCCACATAGCCTGGTGACAAGGCGGTAGGTGAGGCATCAGCGGGTAGAGGCTGGTCCTCTATGGGTGCCTCAGCATCGGCTGGTACTAAGTACTCGGGGTACTCAGGCTCAAGTACGTATGGTACCTCAACAGGTGAAGGTGGGTGCTCAGGACTGAGCATGTAATCGGGAGACGGTGGGTGCTCAGGTCCTGGCACATAGTCCGGAGATGGCAGGGCTACCGGCTGCATAGGGAGTCCATCGTATCCGTATATGATGATTCGTTAAGAACCTCTATCAGACAGCTCCTCATCCGTTCCCTAGAAGACTATCCCTGGCTCGGAATCAGTGTAGACAGATGTGTAGGTGACCGTGGATGAAGAAGATATAACAGGATCTATAACACTCAAACAGAGTTTACATTAGTACATATATAAGATCCATAATAATATACTTAATATATTATAAACACGTATGTGAATCCTGCAACATCTAATATACGTAACTAATGTAACAATTAATGAATGAATGAATGGTTCATGAAAATCCATTTGTATGATGAAATGTTTGAAAAACGGTTATAGTCCAAGTAAAAGCATTTGACCTGGTTCTCTATAACCTGGCTCTGATACCAATCTGTAACACCCCTGAATTGGGTCGCAGCGGAATAATGAGTCCGAGAGCATTACTTCATAGATCAATAGCATAAGATATGAGAACGACCTTTAAAAGAGTCATTTAAAATACGATACATTGGATTTATTGAAATTGTTTAATACAAAGCGCAACGGCTTAAATTGTTCAACATTTGATAACAAAGATTTTAGATCATAACAATTATCCAAAGATGTAATGACTCCAAATCTTTAATGCATGACTCCCCAAAAGACTATCCCAATATATCCTTAGCACCTCGTGCCTCATTGACCTGAGAAAACATGCTTTAAAGCGTCAACATAAAGTTGGTGAATTCATAGGTTTATGTATATATAATGTAGGACCGCAAGATTTTCATGTGTATGATAATACAACAGATGCAAACATCACAAAGTGTAATTATGTTTTCCTAAGCTAATGACACTGATGCTCGACATGTATGAATTGCAATATAAATTACCAACATTGCCCTTGATGATGTTCTAACCCGCAACATCCAAAATCCGACATGGTATACGTCCGTTGTCTAGTAAACCG
>BQNB010182936.1:0-12451 GCA_026074375.1 Tanacetum coccineum | reverse complement strand
TTTGAAGGGGAGTTAATTAATTTTAACTCAAAGGTCCAAAGTTATCTATTGTTGTAATGCTTAGGGTACAAAAAGCATTTACTCTTTGTTTCCTAGTCTTATTAACCAATAGGGACTAAGTTGACCAATTGCCTAATCTTAGAAATGCCTTAGAAATACTTAAAACAAGAAATAAAAGAAGATGGAATCCTAAGGGACTAAAACTGCCATGTCTCTAACTTAGATGTATAAGTGAAGCGGCGAGTTGCCATTTGGTCAAACGTGTAAGAAATCGGTCAAAGATAAAACACACACACACACACACACACTCGCAACTCGCCGCCAAGAACAATCTCTCAAATCACCGATTTACAGTGTTTCTTGCTAAGGTAATCTTCGAACCTTAATCTATATCATATATTACATGTGTATATCAAAGGAATCGATCGAAAACACATCAAAAGATGTAGAAAATTAGATCTAGGGTCGTTTTCTTTGTAAATGCCAATGTAGTGTTTTAAGATATGATCTAGTTGCTGGGAAGTGTTCATAAGGCAGATATTAATGTGTTTTGATGTGTGGTTTTATATCTCAAACATTAGTGATTGAGTTGCCCTTGATTCTTACCGGCCCAAATGGCGAGTTGCGTGGACTTCTTAACGGCGAGTTGGTTATTTTATTATTTATTAATAATTTACTCAACCCGCTGGTTCATACGGCGGGTTGATTCTTAGCGAGTTGCCAACAGCGGGTTGCCAACGGCGGGTTGACAACAGCGAGTTGCCTAACGGCGGGTTGACAACAGCGAGTTGCCTAAACAGCGGGTTGCCTAAAACAGCGGGTTGCCTAACGGCGGTTTGCCCAACAGCGGATTGAATAACAGCGAGTTGCCATAAATTTCTATTATTTTATTCCAACAGGTAAACCGCCGTCTCTCGGCGGTTTGGTCGAATATTTTTATTTTCGCGGCGGTTTGCTCAATTCTCCTAACGGCGAGTTGGCATTCTGCCTAGCGGCGGTTTGGGCAAAATTTCATATTTTGACCCATTTGAGCCCAATAATCTATCAAGGCCCATTCGAATGACCCAGTTGCTTTTCTAAACCCCATCCGGGCTTAGTTAACAAGTAATTGATCCTGTTGGATAATTAGTAGATTTTAATCAAACCAGAGTTACAACTGTTTTAATCAATCATGCAGTTACATGACTTTTATCAATGCTAACGTTCTCTCTAACTTCGTTTCTCTGCAATGTTTGTCTTCTTTGTTAAATGCTCTTTTGCAGAATACGATGGCAGAACAAAATGTTCCCGCTCAACCTCCTACAAGAACAGATGAGCAGATTGTACCTCGCTCTCAGTGGTTAACAATCGGGAAAAGCAACCTACTTTTCAATGCACAAAAGATTCAAAAGAACCCCATCTTTCAGATATCAGTGGACATCCTGAGTAATACCAACTTCTTCCAAGCATTCACTGCCTCAGCAAATGTTCCTGCTATCTACCTGCAACAGTTCTGGAAAACAATGTCATATAACGAGAAGACTGGGGTTTATAGTTGTCAAGTTGATGAACAATGGTTCGATCTAAGTGCTGATCTTCTCAGAAAGGCATTAGCGATTACTCCTGTCAACCCAACTCACCCATTTGAGTTACCTCCGTCTGGTGACACGGTGATTGATTTTGTTAATGAGCTGGGATATCCTGAACCTGTAGAAATTGTCTCCAGTATACGGACGAATTATGTGTATCAACCTTGGAGGGCAATTCTATCCTTGCTCAACCAGTGCTTGACAGGAAAGACTTCTGGCAGTGACAAACCCAGACACCCAGTTCTGCAAATGCTGTGGGGAATCGTCACTCAAACTAATGTTGATCATGCAGAGCTGATATGGGAAGAGTTTACTCAAGGGATCCAGACATTTTTCTCACACAAAGCAAGCCACAAAGCCAGTCTGAAGAACCCAAAGAAGAAAGTAACTCCTCTCCTCATCCCTTATGGACGGTTTTCCAAAGTGATAATCTATTACTTGGCAAGTAATAACAACATCCATCGTCGTCCTGATTCTGCTGTTCATCACACTGGAGATGATTATATCTTAGGAAATCTCAAGTTTGTCCCTAAAGGTGAGTCAGTTGAAGTGTTTGGAATGGCAATTCCCGATCCCCTGATAACTGAAGCCATTCAACAATCCTCTTATTATCCCAAGTATCTGAAAATGGTTGCTGAGAATACAAAGAAAACCCCTCAAGAAAGTGCAAGCATGCAACCTGCAACAAAGCGTGCTACACCCAAAAAGCCCACAACCACCACACCAGTCAAACAAACCAAGCCAGCTCCTCCTCCTTCAAAGAAACCTTCCAAGCGTAAGCTTCCACAGAAAGTTAGAAAGGGAAAGCCTGCTTTCCAACTTGTTGACGAAGAAGATGAAGCTCAACAAGAATCTATTCCTCAAAGAGAAGATGATGATCCTGATCTCGAACTAGCTAAGAAGTTGATTTGAAGCACCTCAAGAAAAGGGAGAAGGAGAAGGTGATGATGCAGACCTGGAACGTGCTATCAAGCTTAGCATGGATCCGGCCTTTCTGCCCCCCCCCCCTTGAGGGGGGCCCACAAGGTCCGGCACACCTATTGGAGGAGTGAACAAACACCTGGGGCCTATAGGTTTCAGTAGGGAACGCGGGGGGGGGCATCTGAGGGCGTGCGGGAGGGGGGGGAGGGAGTGAGTGGTAAGGAGTCTCTATGCTGTCACAGTAACAAACGAACAGGTAGCTCATTCCCTGGTCCGTTCTGTCAAAGAAGAAAAGAACTACTGATCAGTTTATACTTGCTAGGCGTGATCAAACTCCTCCTGATTCGACCAACTCAGATAAGTATACCACAGATAAGGTATCCATGAATCTAGCGCGTCCACTGACGGATTCCAGAACGAACAAACGTGAAACAGAAACCGCTGCTCCTAAAGATGACAAAGATCAAGGTGAAGTAGACTCGTCTACCGTAACATCAGGAGTAAGCATTCCTGTATCAGACCCTGTAAAGGCGCATGAGGCTTTGGCTGGACCAGACCCTGAGCCCATGAAAGAAGACCAGACTGGATCAGACTCTGGAAAATTACATGTGTCTCTTGCTGGACCAAACCCTGAGCACATGGATGATGAATTCCTCGCCACAGCGAAGCAAAAATGCAACAGCCTACCCGAAGGTTCATGAAAATCTGAAGCTCATTACAGACGAACGTGTCATCGATGATAAACCAGAAAGTCATTCTGGTTCTATGTCTTCCATGAAAAATCTCGATGACACTTTCAACTTTGGGGATCAATTTCTTCATGACAAACCAACCGAAGATGATCAGGAGAAATCTAAAGTTAGAGAGGAGTCTGATTCCACCATACCTGATTCAAGTCATCAGACAGTAACTTCAACTCCTCCAGTGATTCCTCCCTTCACAGAGGTCTCATCTTCTAAGCCGTCATTACTGGTCACTCCTCCACCAATCAACACGGAAGCTACAACAATCACCACATCTCTCCCTGAAATCACTCCATTCATCGCCCTTCAGCTAAGAGTGGCAAGATTGGAACAAGAGATGTCTGAAGTGAAGAAGACTCATCTCTCTGCTGATGTTTTGGCTTCAATAAGATCCCAAGTTCCTACGGCTGTTGATAATTATCTAGGAACAAAACTTGATGATGCTCTCCTTAAGGTTCTTGAACGACACACTGCAGATTTAATCGAGAAATACTCTGTGTTGCCTGGCCCAGAGTCTGTCAAGAATCAAGAATCTGAAAAGAGTCCGAAGGAGATTATCAAAGCCAAAAAGGAACAAGATGAGGAGAAACAAGATTCAACTTACTCCATCAGGTCAACTGATAAAGTTGATCTTGAAGAATTTGATCTAAAAAGTGCTCTCTTCAGTCACATGAATAAGAAGAAGATGCCAACAGAAACACGACCTCCAACAAACCGCTATACCATGGCTCTTCATGGAAGCTTTGATAGCGGATGAAGACGCCATGGATAAGGAAGTTGCAGACAAGGTGAAAGACCACAAGAGAAAGCATGATAGTGATGATGATGATGAAGACGATGAGATAAATGGAAGGCCCTTCAGCTGGATCAAACCAGGGTAGGTCTACAAAGAAAAGAAGATCTGATTCTGCCGCTTCTGGGTCAGCTAAACCTCCTCCGAAAGCTGATGACCAAAGTTCAAAGAAACCAAGGGAGTCTGAGGCATCTGCTTCCAAACAACATCCAACTCTCTCATCAACTGGATGGCAGATCACTGACACAAGAGAGGCTGGTGTTGACTCTTCGATGCACAAGCTTATCATGATCCCCATGAATCAGAACACATCTGAACAATCTTCAGATGACATTTAAAGCAGGATGAAGGAATGACCTCAGAAATGGAGGACACGATGCAACAGCTAACACATTCCCAAGGTGTCGACCACTACGTGGTTTAAGCCGATTCCAGAAAGCGAGAGACCTGCTACACCTGAACCAGAATGGACCATTCCCCCAAATGATTTCCCTGAACCAGAACATAACTGGGCAAATGCATACGCCACAACGTTTAAAGTTCCGGAGGAAAACAAGCTTCAAAGGAAGACGTATGAATTGGGTCGTTCATCAAATGGTTTCTGCAATCAGAACAGAAAGAAGAAGCTCTTCAAGAGCTGATTAGAAGGACCAACTTCAACCTTGTAAAGCCTTTCACAAGAACAGTGTCGCTTTCTTTCCTTCAATATCAGATGGATGAATGCCCATAAGTTGCTGACTAAATAAAGTTGAATTTGAGTATATCCTGATGGTCGATCAAAATCTGATAAATAAATAAGAACCACTGCCCTTAGGAGTCCACCAGGACAGTACCTATTCATCCACAATTCTCTCCCGTAAGGATCTCCTGGAATATCTGCTGACAGGTGACAAAGAGCGAAAAATTGACTTATCCATATCCAAGCTCAAAGCCGCTCGTTACCTAGACTTTGGTGCCTTAAAGAATTAGTTCCTTCATTATGGGTTGAGAGTGAACGCGAATATGAAACATCAGTGCTGTCTAGGCAACACTCACTGGTGTTTAGGATGAGGAATTCTATATCAACAAACACAGTGAGTCCTCTGATCGTGAAGCTGTCAGATCTCATATGCGAATTCTCAGTGTGGTCAGTGTCAAAGTGTTTGAAAAATATGGATACAACTACCTAAGAGAGATAATTCTTCGCCGAGCTGACTATCAAGAATACAGGATCTCGGAAAAGGATTTCAAAAATCTTACCAATGATTTGAAGATCTGTTTCCTTCTCATCATTCAAGAAAAGCTCACCAATCTGGCCCAAGACAGACAAGACTAGTTCTTCACACGGCATTCAACAAGTGGAAATGAAACCGTGATTTCAGAAAATTCGTGTGGGAGACTTACAACTCGGATTGAAAGTTTATCAAACAAAAATCAACCTTGAACGTCCTAATTGGGATGCAGCCGACTATTACTTCAAACAAGACTATACGATCGTCCCTAAGCCAAGAGAAGTTGTCTATAGAGACAGAATGATTCAAAGAAAGCTGATGAGGCTGAAATGAGCTTTCACATTTTAGTGATGGACGTGAGACTATTCATGATTACTATGTCCGGTTTGCCAAACTCATCAATGACATGCGTAACATCAAGATGACCATGTCCAGAATGTAGTTGAATTCTAAGTTTGTTAACAACATGTTACCGGAATGGGGTAGATTCGTAACAGCAGTGAAACTCAACAGAGGCTTGAGGGACTCTAACTATGATCAATTGTATGCTTATCTAAAGCAGCACGAGGCACATGCCAATTTGTCCAATGTGGCACCTCAGCAGTACAATTCACAATCATCCACAAATCTATCATCCACATATGTTCCACCACACTTTGCTGACAACTCTCAACTTAATTCGGGACTCTCTCCAACGGACAACTTAATTGAGAATTTAACCAACACACTTGCCCTTCTCACCCAATCATACAAAACATACCTTCCTCAAACAAACAATTAACTCAGAGCTTCATCAAATCCTAGGAACCAAGCCATAGTTCAAGACGGCAGGGTTGTGGTTCAGAATGTTCAGGGTCGACAGAATAGATGACAGGGTAATAATGCATGAGGTGTAGGTACAGCTGGTTATGGGGAGCTTAGAACAGAGTCGGGAATGCTAATCCAGGTTAAGCAAAGCAGGTCAAGTGCTACAACTGCAACGGTATAGGCCACATAGCAAGGAACTGCACTCAACCCAAGCGACCACAGAACTCCGAATACTTCAAAGACAAGATGTTACTGATGCAAGCTCAGGAGAATGGGGTGGCATTGGATGAAGAACAGTTACTATTTCTTGCAGGTGGACATGACAACGCCGTTGATGAAGATGTGGATGAGCAACCTGTTCAGGATTTAGCACTCAATGTTGATAATGTGTTTCAAGCTGATGACTGTGATGCTTTTGATTCTGATGTTGATGAGGCTCCCACGGCACAAACTATGTTCATGGCTAATCTATCATCTGCAGATCCTGTTTATGATGAAGCCGGTCCGTCGTATGATTCGGACATTCTATCTGAGGTACACGACCATGATCAATATCAGGATGCTGTTTGTGAACATCATGAAGAACACGAGATGCATGACGATGTACAACCAAACTACGTTGTTGACTCACATGCCGATTATACGAGTGATAGTAATATGATTCCGTATGATCAGTATGTAAAGGACAACGCAGTGCCAGTTGTACAAAGCAATGTATCTTCTGTTCCAAATGATGCATACATGATGATATATAATGATATGTATGAACCTCATGCCCAATCTGTCTCTAAAACAACACGGAACACAGTAGTTGATAATTCACTAACTGCTGAACTTGCAACATATAAGGAACAAGTTGAACTGTATGAAAGACGGGCCAGGTTTGAATTAACGGAAAGAGAACAAAAGATTGATGAACAATTAAGAATAGTTATCACTGACCGCAATATTAAGGAAGAAAATTTGAAAAAGGAACTTCATTCTGTAAAATTGCAACTTGCTTCTACCATCAACCATAACAAGTCAATGGTAGAAGAAGTTACGTCTTTGAAAAAGGATTTTAAACAGAAAGAAAACAAATACCTTGAAGAATTTTTGGACATGAAAGCTTTAAAAGAAAAGGTCGAGGATAAATTATACAAACAAGACCAGTCTCTTCAAACAGTTCACATGTTGTGTAAACCAAAGCCCTATTATAATGAACTGAATAAGGTAGCTATTGGTTACAAGAATCCCTTATGCCTCACCCGCACAAAACAAGTTCAGCCTGCTCTATATAATGGCTATGAAATTGTCAAAAACAATCATGTTTCGGCTATAGTGCACAACACAGAGGATACCCTAAAGATAGTTGAAATCACTAGGAGAAAAATATATGACAAAATGAAAGACCCTGAGTGTGTGACTCATAAGGTTAAGATTGCACCACCTGATTACTCGAAAGAGAATTATTTAGCGACCTTCACACCACAAAAGCAATTGACCCCTGAGCAAATATTTTGGTCTCAAGACATCATCAAGATGAAAGCAGAAGCTCTCAAAGAGCAGACCACTGCCTCAAGACCAACCAAAGCGTTGACAGTGTATCCGCCAAATACACCTGCAACGCTTGTCCCAAGGGTGCTTCCAACAAAGAGTCAAGTAAAAATTAACATTTTTGCACTAATACAACTCTTTTCGGACTTTGAAAAAACATGTAACAAGAGAATTACACCAACGGGGCTCACTAAAAGGGAAAGGGGTTTTGAACAAACCAAGGCATGTTATCTCACCGAGGTCATTCCATTTTTCAAAACACTTAAAGAACATTTTGAGGGCATTCAAAAGTCTCTAACAAAAGATGTAAAACCTAAAAATCTCAACAAGTGTAAAATTACCAAAATACCCCTAATGCAAGAAAATTTCATAAAAGCTTAAATAAAATTCATTTAAAGGTTAGAAATTATAAAAATGCAACATGTGACAATTATGAAATTTTTGTAAGATTAAAATACTTTATATTATGTAAGAAAAAGAATTAATAATTATGTATATATATGTTTGCCGAAAATATTTATAATAATGTATTTATATAATGCAAATTAAATAAAATAAAATAAAGATAAATACAAAATAATTTGGCAAATGATAAAATCAGATTTAAGTCTTTTGAAAACCCAAAAACTCGGCCAAAATATTTATAGCATATCCTTTATTCATTTTCATTTGTTAAATCTCTAAAAACAAAATCCCGAAAACCCTAATAAAATAAAAGAGGCGGCATAAAGTTTTTTTACAAACAAGGATCGATTTTTATAAATGTAATTTAGAAGGTCAATAATTGTGGTAGAAAATATTGTGGAAGATTGTAAAGGCTTGGTTCGATTGTGGTATTTGTTTTGGGTTCGAATTAAGCAACCGGGTTCAATAATTCATTAAATCATCAAGAATCATCAAAGGTATTTTTGTATCTCAATTTTCATCATATTAATTCGTTCTATGCATGAGAAAAATTATCATGCATGTTATTTTGATTTTATAAATTAAAACATGTTCGAAACCCTAATTTTTAGCTAATTATGAAATCGGCACAAATAATATTTGTACAATTGATTTTATATTTTTCTAAGGTTTTTCATATCACATATAACTCAGATAAATTGTTGGAAAAATTTAGGAAGGATTCGAATAATTATTGGGGATTTATCATTGTTTGCCGATTTCGAATTAAAGGAAAAAGGGAAATAAAAAAAAATTTTATAGGTTATGGTTTTGATAATTTTCAGGTGCATTTAATTCCCAAATATTGGGAAATAATTTATTTTGTGATATTGGAAAAAATTAATTAGTGGTAGTTAGTGATATATTTTTGTTAACCCGATTGTTGCTAATTTAAAATTAATAAGGACTTGTTTGTAATTTCTGAAACCATGGGGTCTTGGTTTAGACATTGATATAAAATTTAATAATATTCTGGGATAAAATAAGTTAGTGGGGTATAAAAGGTCATATTGATATTTATTTTTTTGGTATTAAAAGGGTTATAAACCATATAAACAAGTAATTAAGAAAATTAATTAAAAAAATAGATGGACTGAAAATGTAAATTCTGAAAAGGAGGAAGTTTGGTTATATTTAATGTCTAAAGTATGATTTTTTCATGATTTGTAATCTAAAGGGCTTGTTTTGTAATTATGAATAGATTTAAAAGATATTGTTTTTAAATAATTAATAGAACAAAAAAGGGCTAAATATGTAATTATTTAAAATTAAGGGTTTGACTTGTAAAACATAAAATGTAAGGATAATCTGAATAAAATGTGAAATCTTTGAATATTAGACACTTTTAAACCTGAAAATAAAATGATTTTGTATATTAAACCCTAAAATATGGAAAGTTGTCATATTTAACCCTGAACTTGTAAGGTTGACATGTTAAGTCCCTAAACTATTCAAAATACTTAATAGAATCTCAAATGATGAATATTACTAATTTTGGAAACTTACTAAAAATGGAAAGTTACTAAAAATGAAAAGTTACTAAAAATGGAAAGTTACTAAAAATAGAAAGTTACTAAAAATGGAAAGTTACTAAAATTGGAAAGTTACTAAAAATGAAAAGTATAACTTAAATGAATGGTTTGTACTTCGAATTCATCATTTCTTTAGGTTCGGCCAAGAGGGAGTGATTTTGATATTCCTGTGGTGTTTTCTTTGATTATTGCTTTTGATTCGAATAAGGTTACAGATATTCTGACCTAATCGTTAAGGTTTCTCATGACAATATTTCTTTCTATCTTTGATTTCGTATGTGATTTGCTACAATTGCTCTGATACTTTTATTTTGGTCTCAATATATGATCTGTCATTATGTTCCATTTGAACCCTGCTATGCTACCTTTGATATTTGAACCTTTGGCATTGAACCTTTACTATGATTCCTTTGAAATGAACTTTGATATGACTTTGCTTTGAACCCTTCAGTTTGAGAACCAAGCCACTATTTGTTTCCTAGGCCATTAAGGTAACAGGCGTTCATTGATGCACCTATAGCATGACTCAAGTTTGGGTGAGTGATCTCACACCACCGTCCCCCATTTTATATTATATGCGCATTATAAAGATTAGTTATTTGTATTGAAGGTGCGTATGATGCATCCTAGATTTGTTTAGTATTCGATGGATTATGACATTATTAAATTTGGATATTTGGTAGACTGATGTTATTGGGTGCAAACCACGGTCTTTTCCACAAATTAGAGAGCACGTCTACTCCATGGTAACTATGATATGATTTTTGGGCTCGGTAATTGGACTTGCTTTTGACTTTCTTCTGATCCTCATGGATTTATATCGTGTCTTAAACCTATGACTCTCACCAACTTTATGTTGACGTTTTTTTGCATCATTTTCAGGTAGTCAGTTTGAGACTAATGATGCTAGGAGAAGTGGCTAAAGAGACCTTAGGATTGGCTTGTGGAGTTCTTCTTATTTTATTTTTATTTAGACTTATGTTCTGCTGGATAATTTAAGTCTGGGATTGATTTACTTTTATGTGGTTTATGCATTTGCGTGTATGACATTACTTAATAATGCAAGACTCATTTATCTTGTGTTGGGTATTGTTATGACACATAGTGTCCCCTGTGATTATTTTCTTTTCCTTTTAGTATCTCTATAGTAGACGCCATTGTGTTGTAATGATATCCATGAAGTTCCACCTCGTGCTTCCGCCTTGGCGGGGTGTGACATTATCTCACCGAGATCATTCCATTTTTCAAAACACTTAAAGAACATTTTGAGGGCATTCAAAAGGCTCTAACAAAAGAAGTTAAAGAAATGAAAGAAATTTTTGAAGAGTTGGAAGCTAAGGTTGACCAACACGTTGTAGATAGGAAGCATGATGAGATTGAGCGGAAAAATCTTCTTATTGCAAATGATAATTTAATTGATGATTGCTTGTTCAAATATGCGTTTCATGTTGCAACAAATTCTGAGCTTAATGTATTTAGTTTTACTGAAATGCATGATGCCCACACCAGTCTTAAAGCACGTTGTCTGGAACTTGAATTTGAGCTTTCTAATTTACGTGATAAGATTCAAAAGGATAATCATGATGAGTTAATAAAACGGTTTTCCAATCTTGAGGTAAATCATTTAAATCTGCAGTTAAAATATCAAAATCTTAAAGAAAGTTTTAAAAACGACACATCTCCACCCATTCGATATGTTCCTGATTTTGACTCAGTTTTTGTAATCGAAAATATGAAAGCCTCAATTCAAGGAAAAGACAACGCCATCAAAAAATTGAGAATGCAAATCTCTCAATTGAATGAAACACGTAGTGATGCAGACCGTACACTTGATTTCAGGACCTTAGACTTTCAGATCACTCAATTAATTAAAAAAATGAGTTTTTTAGGGCAAAAAATGGAAAGATTAAGCAGCATTACAAGGAATTGTATGATTCTATTAAGATCACGCGTGCTAAGCATCTAGAACAGAAAACTGCCGTATTAACTGAAAATGAGAGTCTAAAGGTCCAAATACAGAATAAGGTGTCATGTGTCAATAAGGATCATGTAAAACCAACAGTTCTTGCAGCTGGAAAGTATGCTATAGATGTTGAACCTATTCCCCCTCGCAATAGGAACACTAAGGAAGTGCATCTAGTTTATCCTAAACACCTTAAGGAAAGTGTAGAAACCCTTCGCGAGATCATGGAGGAAGCTAAGGCTGAAAGACCATTAGATAGCTCACTTGCATCAGCTTGTCGTTACACCAAACACTCTCAGGAATTGTTAGCATATGTGATTGGCACTTGTCCAAAAGACCTAAATACACGAGATAACAAGCATGCTTCTACCCCTTTACCTAAGAAAAAGCAAGTCACTTTTAAGGAACAATGTGCAATGTCAAAAAGTAACCCATAAAAACCTATAGAGCAACTAAACTGTCAGAAGACTAATGTCCCTGTTCCTCCTTCTACAAGAGTAAACAGTTGCACTGATGCTAGCAGATCACAGCCTAGGAGTAATACCAAGAAAAATAAGATCTTGCCAGCAAAGAGTGTCAACATGAAGAAAGTAGAAGAACACCCTAGGACAATTAAGTCTAGACTGAAAACCACGAATCGTGTTGATTCTAGTATTAGCTCTAAGCATACTATAATTAATTTGAATTCTCATTCTATTTGCCAAACATGTAACAAATGCTTAATTTCTACAAATCATGATATATGTGTGGTTACTTATTTGCACTCTATGAATGCATCCCCCTCGGTCAAAAATGTTGTGCATAAAGTTAAGCAAGTTTAGAAACCTAAGCAAGTCAAGCAAGTATGGAAACCAACATGCAACATACTTACCACTATAGGTTATCAATATATGCCCACAAGAAGAACATTCAGTTTAGGAGAATAGTGCCCTT
>BQNB010182935.1:0-12451 GCA_026074375.1 Tanacetum coccineum | reverse complement strand
TTTGAAGTGTAGGCCATGAGAGCAAACTCAGTTGGTTCATCTTGAGCTACATAACTCCAGTCATATCCCAATCCATCTTAGAAAATCAAAGCATTGTCCCGTACAACCAATGCATCAGAGGTCTCTACTGGTACAATCCTTCTGGTGTTGTCCCTGCTCCTATACCCTGCATCTCTATTCCTGTTCCCTTGATTTCTTAGTGCTTTACATTCCCTTGCAAAATGGCCCCTTCTATGACAGTTAAAGCATTCAACCTTAGTTTTATCAAAACCTACAGGTTAGATTAACTTTCTTCCAGTCTTCTTATAGAATCTCTTTACCCTCATAGAAATCATGGCCACCTGCCATTTAAGGTCCATTTCTTCCAAATCATCATCATCAATCTGTTCTAGGTCTTCATCATCTAGTTGTGGACTATTTGACAGATTAGCAAAGAATAAGAACATTAGATCATCAGTAGATGTTGATGAAGAGGCTTGTCCCTGAGAATTATGGCCTGATGCAGTAGAAACACCATTAACAGTATTAACTTCATTAATACTGTTAGTATCTTCTGCAGAGAGAAATGCCACATTATGAGAGTTTGAAGATGATCCAGATGAATTTTGATGTCAGCTTTAAATTCTTTGAGGTTATTGTACAGATCATCTATATCCAAATCATCTATACCAGTTTTGTTCCTCATAATTAAAGCAACATTATTCCATGATAAAGGTAGAGCTCTTAAAATTTCTAATTTGCATCTTTATTAGGAACAGCTACACCATGAACTTCTAAAAGGCTGATAATTTTTTAAAACCTATCATATTCTTTATCTAGGCCTTCTATGTCAGATACCGAAAATTTTTCAAATTGTTGCTTCAAAACAGTCTTTTGCATCTTCTTAGATTCAACATTGCCCCCAAATCTACTCTTGATAGCAGCCCACGGAGTTTTTGCATCCTTTAAACCATGGAACCTCAGTTGATATTCATCAAGAATAGCCAAAAGTAAAATACTTTTAGCTTTTCTTTCTCTTTGTCTTTGTAATAGTGCTTGAGCAGTCTTTGGAGGTACTTTAGTTTCAACATCATTTTCATCTTTTGTTGTTTGCACAGGTTCATCGCCATTCATGATTACTTGCCATAATGCATAATCAGTGTTTGTGAGGTACTGCTTCATCCTCATGCTCCAAAGGGTGTATTCACCTTTCTTGAGAATAGGTAGTTTTACAGAAGACACCACATGAGGAGATTCTACTTGTGTCATTTGAGGTGCAGATTCTTCACCAGACATCTTGTATTGTAGGTAGAGTTCTAGATCTGGTTGAGTTCTTCTTATTAAGAGTTTCTCAACAAGCTCTGATACCACTTGTGAGTCCCAATGAATAGATCTTCTTAGCTTGTTAAGGCTTAGTTAACTTGAATAGATTCAAACTAACTATATGAGAAACAATGATTATGAATACTACAAGTTATGCGGAATCTAACTTGTAATACTAAGAAGAACAATGTAAACAAAACTTTGAATATATATTTATTGCAAGTATTCTACCTAGGTTACAGAATAACTAACTATGAAAACTTGATATCACTTGATGTGAAAATTGATTTCTCTAACTATGTTGTAGGGTTTCTTTTATACACTAAGGAATAACCCTAATGGGTTTACAAAACGCGTTAAGTGATCATGCATATCTATTCCTAATATAATTCATGCATATCACTTAAGCAATACTAACAGTACAAACTATATACTGGCAGTACTAACAATGTACTAGCAATACTAACTATTTATCTACCAGTACTAAGTATACTGGCAGTACTAACTAACTAACAGTACTAAATGTAGAAGCTCTGAATCCCAACAGTTTCAGCTATACCATTTTGTTCAGGGGTACAAGGAGATGAGAAATTATGAGATATACCCTTTTTATCACAGAATTCTTCCAGCTTGTGATTTCTGAACTCTGTTCCATTATCACTTCTTAGCTCCTTTACCCTTACTTCATTGAGGTTTTCTATCTTTTTCATAAAAGACATGATATAGTCAGCTGCATCACTCTTTTTCTTGAGGCAAAATACCTAGGTGTACCTTGAGTACTCATCTACAATGACAAGGGTATATTTGTTATGGCTGATGGTTTGAGGTTTGACAGGTCCAAACAAATCTATGTGAAGGAGATGTAAGCACTCGTTGATGGAAAATGATCTCTTGGTTTTGCATGATGCTTTGTGATGCTTCTCTTTCTCACATGCTAAACAATTTTTGTCTTTAGAGAAGGTCAGAGAGGGAAGGCCAGAGACAAGGTTGTGTTTTGCAAGGTTGTTTATGTTTTTGAAGTTGAGGTGAGATAGTCTCTTATGCTAGAGCCAATTAACACTTGAGGATTCATCAGCCTTAGTGAAAATAACTTCTTTCGAGGAATTTTTTTCTTTTCTCTTACCTCTTCCTCCTAAGGCCTTGACAATGTTGCCAGGTATTTGCTCAGAGAGCAGTTGGTCAAGGGTAACTTTACTGCAGGTCCATTTTTTAATGACCCTTTTAAGGTCAGAGATCTCATCCTTCAGAGATTCATTTTCTAGATTGACTCTGATGAATTCATTTTGCAGAGAGTAGTTAATGGACATATTATTTTTTAGATTAAAAAGTTTAGACTTATGTAAGGACAGTTCTTGTTTAAGAAGATTAAATTTGTTAACCAAGTTTTTCCTCTGATCCTCTACATAGTGAAGGTCAACATGAGTATAGTCTAGAACATGTTTCCTTTCATCACCATCAGTCATAGACAAGAGTCTGTGTACCTTTTTCATGGTGATGTCAACCCATTGGCCAGATCTTGCATCAGCCTTTCCAACCAATGGCTCATCCTCAGCAATTACCATAAATGCCTTAATCTTGGCGGTCCCTTCATCCTCTAAAGAGACAGATTCTTCATCCCAGTCAAATGACTCAGCTATCAAACCCTTTTCACTCTTTCCCTTCTCATTCTTTCCCTTTTCATTCTTTCCTTTTGTCAGATCATCAATCCCTTTGGTTAGGACAACCATCTCAGCTTTAAGTCCTTTATATTTTCCTTTGTAATCCTTTTAATGATTACCAGTATTCTGGGAAGATGTTTGGTTGAAGGATGGTGTGTAGGGTTTGGGTTTGTTTGAGGAATTGTTTGAGGATGGATAAGATGGTGTGAAGGTTTTGTTTGAAGGATAGTCTTTTTGAAAATGACCATGTTTCCCACAAGCAAAACAGGTTTCTTTGGATTTGTCTGTGGGTTTCTTGTAACGCCCGTTAACCGAAGAGGTAATTGTTTTATGATATAATAATGATATTAAATTGTTTAGAATGTATTTTATAAGAAAATGGTAAAGTTATAAGTTATAAATAAGTAAGTATAAAATAGTTAAAAGATATGTGTTGGAATTAAGAAGAATGAAATTTAAAGGACTAGTGTTGCCAAGTTGGTAAACTTATTAAATTAAATATAAAAAAACTTGATATTACAGACAATTCTAGAAATTGCAAAAAAAGTGGGTGTGTGTGTGTTGCCTGTGTCGACATAAACAAGAGGGATAAGAAAATTTGGGGCTTTCATCAATATTGTGAAATTGAATAAGGAAGAAGGATAATTAAGCTATTAGGAACCTTAATTGTCATCCCCACATCAAGTAAGTAATTTCTCAATTCTAAAATTAGGGTTTATATTATGAACTTTGGGTAAACGGATTAAAGGCTATTAATTCATGATCCTAAACATTAATTAGTTGTTGTTAGGATCAATTTTCCCTATAGGAAGCAAAGGAGGACCAAGTCTTGAATTTAAGTAGAAGTTTAGTGGCACAATTAAGGTAATTATAATGACTAGACATGATAATGTGATTATAATGTGCATATTGTTATGTTATGATTGTTTTGTTCAAGGAATTATGAATGTATATAGCTTGGATCCAATGCTTGTAATGTAATGTTAGCATAATTATTTATGCTTGTGAAAGGTATGTAATTGTTATGAATGTATTCCTTGAATGTGTTATAGCTAGTTAAATTCCTAGCCATAACTTGATGAATAATGTTTATGTCATATACTTACTAAGCGTTTTGCTTACGAATATAGTTTATGCATGTTTTATAGGACTGAGTGGTGTGGACAAGGGTAAAGAGAAGAATTGGCTAGTTATGGCATAGAAGGGTGATCATTTTACTCTTGGTAAGTAGAACACCCCTCTTTTGGATCAAGGAATCGTGAAAGTTGAAGCCCCGAAGTGTCGAAATTTTATTTTGGTATAATCATGTTACCTTGGGTCTTTTACATTTTGAAGTCAAATCATTACTGGATCATGTGTTATGGTTAGTATTGAAATGGGTCAAGTATATATGATATAATGATTATGAATGGGTAGTAGTAAATACGTTAAATGATGTTTGGGTTGTGCGGGTGTGACCCGTTAATGTGTTAAGGAAAAGGGTTATGTTAGGCGAACCTTGTAGACAATGCATATTTGATAAATTTACAGAATTATGGTTGTTTTGGGTCTGTTACAGAAGGTTGGTCTTTTGTGTTATGTGTTCCCGCAGAATCCTACAGGTTTTGTAGAGGTTCTGTATCTGAACACCAATACAGCGTATCCAACTAATAAATACGGCGTATTGGATTTCCAAGCTATATATGGAGCATTAATACGGTGTATAGAAGTTCAAGATCAGTACGACGTATTCAATTAATGATTACGACGTATCCATCTTCTGGACTTATACAGAGTATTCATATTTTTGAATACGGAGTATCAGTTTTGGACTCAATACGGCGTATTCAATTCAATGAATACGGCATATTGGCTACAGTTTACAGAAGGTTTATAGCTCTTTCGTGCTTTGAGTTTTCATTTTTATATTATTATACTTTGTTCTTATAAATGTTAAAGATATTGTATATGTTATTTGTTTTTAATGTTTGTTCCAAATTTTATTTTGTTTGTAAAAGTTCAATTGTGCGTATTTTTCAAAAAAATTTCTAGTGTCGTTTAAGGGGCGTTTCATTTCCTAGCTGATCCAACCCTCCCAGATCTTTTATAGAACCTTTTCTGATTTGCCAGCAGAGCTCTTTCATGATACTCAACATTCAAATCAACCATGAATTCATTGTTGGTTCTTTGATCTTCTTCAACATCTGAGTCGTTGTCCTGAAAATGATTGTTAGAAATCAAGGCTTTTGAGCTTGAGGCCTGAATATTAAATCTTTGTGTCTCTGACTCATAGATCTGATCAATCATGCCTTCTTTATAATTGTACTTGCTATACAGAGTAGCCAGACAGTCATTTTTAATAGAGTTATTTGCCCCCTGAGTTTGATTCATGCTCAACCATTTTCTTGGCAGGCTATTAACAGACGTGGCATTGACTTCAGCTTGAGGAATACTAACACCATTGTTTTCAAGATCATTTAGAAAGCATGTCAGCCTTGTGAAAGTTCCGTTTACCTTTTCACCTTTACGTGATTTAAAAGCATTGAACTTGAGTCTCAAGGCAGCAATCTTAGTATCTCTTGTATCAGATGGTCCCTCATGAGCTAAGATGAGATCATTCCACATCTCTTTTGTAGTTTTGCACTTAATGACAGATTTCATAACATCATTTGGTAAGCAAGATATAATGATACTTTTTAATCTTTTATCTTGATTAGTAAGACGACTCTCAGCATTTGACCATTGATTTTGACGTTTGGGCAAAGGATTTTCAAAAGTGAACAAACTTGACATTGGAATAAATGGTCCATCTTCTAAAGTTTTCAGAAGGTAAGGTTCAAGACCATCACGGAATACCAAGAACCTAACTTTCCAACTTGTAAAATCCTCTTTGTCAAGAGACCCTCCTATAGAATCCAGAAGTTGAGGAAGATTCTCATCAACAACACTTTGAGATACATTTGTTGTAGTCATGGTATTGATAGGGTTACTAGTTGTAGGCATCGTGTCAACCCTATTAACATTAGGGTTACTCGTACTGCCAGAACTTGTTCCAAGTGGAGGTGGGATAGGTGGTAAGCTTCCAGACATGATTGGATCTTGATTTGTTTAAAACAAAGAACAGTTTCTTAATGATTTATAAATCAACACTGCTCTGATACCAATTGAAAGTCCCAATTTACACGTCTATATGGAATATAACACTTATCTAATGTAAATAACACAAGTAATAACTTTTCAATCGTGTAATGCTTTATTGATAAGAATCAAAGTATTACAGTGTGCTATGGATCGCACAAGTTGAATGACAATGTAAGATTACCCTTTGAACAACTAAACTTGATAGAGTATCAAGTTTACAAGCGAACTTATATAGACCAGCTGAGTGGATTAGAGGTCTAACTTGTAAGTTCGACAAAGGAGTAAATGCCTATAATAAATACAACAATAAAAGCGATATCATTTACTCCCTACAACATTCTCTATTTATACTAATACGCGGTTGCGTCCTTAGTGGGGGTAGTTGCAACGTGTCAAGAATCTAGTGGAGGACGTACGGGGTATTTAATGCACGTCTATTCTTGGAAACTACCCGCCCATACTATAGTGAACAGTTCTGCCAAATGTTCATTACTTTTACCAACTCCGTACTTGGTACAAGCTTTAACTCAAATAACCTTTTGTCTCGCCTTAAAGCTTTATTGAGTTTTTCGCCTAAACCTAGCTTAGAGAAAAGCTTAAGTTTAGCTTGTTCTTCTTCAAAGGGTAACAAGATAGTCAAAGTATTGCCACCTCTGACTCTCCTTAGAATCACAATGTATTCCTTCTACATACCAGCTGATATACATCCCAGCTGACGAGTATGTCTTCAAGTGATCTTTGACTTCCTTGACAATGTCTTTGACTTAAATACGTCTGAGGTTGATCGATGAGGCTTTGCACTAAGTGAGTCCTTCAATACCCGCTGATGTCTATCAGTGGGTCTTTCAATACTTAGCCCAATTTCTGTTTAATTCTAGGCACTGATCATTGGGCTCTGAATTGGCCCAACACATTATGATGTTGTTCATAAAAAGTGATGAACTAATGAACAATGTGATCTAAATTATGAATAATTTGATGTAATTGATGAACAACATCAAATAAAATATAACATCAAATATAAATTTGAACACACACTATAATAACATAAAAAGAAAAAGTTATCCAAAAAGAAAACTAGTGAATAACGTGATATAACTGATTAACATTGTGATGTTGTTCATAGAAAAATGTTGAACTGATAAACTAATAAATTGATGAACTCATGAACACATATTGCAGATTCGAAGTTTTATTCATCACAAATTTTTTTGAAAATATTAAAGTTTTTATGAATTACTAATACATTTATATTATAATTAACACTTTCAAACTCTAAAATTCCAATTTTTTTTAATTAAGACATTTCTTCGAACACTGTATGGGTGTTTTAATGAATACATGATTTCTTTGAAAATTTATGAGAAAAAATTTATAAAAATAAAAAAAGATGAAGATTTGATGTTAATTTATGCTTTGTTGACTATAAATCACCATGAAATTTGAGAAGAAAATGAAAAAACATGCATGAAATTGAAGATATTAGATCCCGAATAAAAAAGATTAGATCTTGAATTGATATAATAATCACGAATCAAAATAATCAAATGTTGAGTCGAAGTATTTGATGAATATTGAAGAAATTAGAAATGAAGAAAAATGGTACGTAGATGGAAGGAAGATAGAGGGAAAAAAGAAATACTAATTTACAATTGAGATCAAAATGAAGCGTGTAGATTACTTTTTTAGACTTTTTATAATTTGCTCAGTTGGAGGTAAAAAGAAATACCTTACAATTGAGATCAAAACGAAGGGTGTAGATTAGCTTTTAGACTTTTTATAATTTGCTCACTTGTTATTTGATCCGCCTTTCAATAAAGTAAACACACTGCATTTAGGCCCTATTTGATTCGTTACAATCTGACGTAATTTGATGTAATTATAATATGATTACATTTCGCAAACTATTTGGTGCGTAGAATAGAGAGAATTATAAATCACATTACATTGTGTAAAATGTTCGGTTTTTAATAACACCTTTACAGGGGGGTCAGGATTGATCAAAATACATAAGATAGAACATGGTATTTCTAGAGAGAGAAAGTGTAAAAAGAAAAATGAAAGGCTTTCATTAGCTAGGGAAAATGAGAACCAACACCCTTCTAACATGCTAGGAGGGTTGTATTTATACTACAAAGAAATAATATGGGTCCTTTGTTGGGCCAGGTTAGGATTTCTTTGTGCCGATACTTACCAAATGGGCTTTAAAAGCCGACACTTAGGCTTTAATTAGCTTTAAAATGAATTCCTGTAAATCATTTTTCTAATACAAAGGCTCGGGATTTATAATGACCATTCAATCTTACATAAAAAACACGGCTAGAGTAACATTTTGAATATAAACACCAAAAAAAACTATGATTACTTTTTATACCTTTACTATCATAGTAGTATAACTCTTCACATTGATCACCAGTCCCCAGATCATTTCTCATACTCAAATCCTAGTTCAAAAAATAGCATCTTAATAAACAAACCAACGTTCTAATCGGATTAATAATGGTTAATACAGTTTTCTTATATAAGGTTCGACCGCTCTTTTATCTTTTGTCTATTAGCTTGTATGGGTAACAGTGTCTTGAATTGATTGTAGTCACCAACAAAACCGTGCCAGTCTCTCAGGCTGAAAAACCTTTTACCAGTAGAATTAGGATTTAAACTGACATAGGTTTAACATAGGATTAGAATAGAATTAACATAGATTAGATAACCAAGATATTAATTAAATTGATAGATTTAACCTTGCTCTCAGTGATCGACACCCTACTTACCAACGAAGCTACATCTTGACCGGGTACACTGCTCGTTAAAGTGTTGTTATTGGTTTAGTCGAAAAAATATAAATTTAAAACTAGAAACAATAAAATATAACCACACACTACAACACATCAAGTTTTTGGCGCCGTTGATGGGGAGTGAAAATTAATCTTGATTTTTATATTGATATTTTAGTTTTTAGCATTAGATTAGATCTAACCCCTAGGATTAGTATAATTTAGATTAGTTTATTATTCTGCTTGTTTACTTATTCCATTTGTAATACGGCGTATTCAGTTCACTGAACGCGACGTATTTGTTATTTAAAAGTTTTCTAGAAAGATTGTTTCATGATGGACAATCTAAACCTTACTATGGAGGAGTATATCAGGCTAGAGGAAGAAAAAGCTCATAAACATGGGAAAGTGTTTAATTGGCAAACAGGTACATATGGAAATATTAGGGTTGATGACGATTTTCATGGCCTTAGTTCTGTGGAAGCCGAATTCCCAGCTATAGTCATTAATGATGACTTTGCACCTCAGGATGCACTTCAACATGAATGTCAAGTAAGTACTCCTATTAACGATGAAATTGACTTTAGAATATCGTTTGACGAATCTGACGATGAGGATTATACAATAATTTGTGACACAAACTCTTTTTCTTATAAAATGATTTCTGTCAAGAATTTGAAAATGGATTCGGAAAACGATCATGAAAAAGTCATACCTTCAATTCCATCACCTGAGCCTGCAATCAGTTGTTTTGATGATTTAGACTTCTTTAACGATTTTGAAGACGAATTTCCAGCCATTGTTTACAATGATGCTCAAACGTCTAAATCAGAATTATTGACTGAACCAATTTTAAAACCCTAACAAATCGATGAATTTGATTTAAAAGATGAAACCTCATTGTCTGAATATGATGAGGAGAAACATAATATTTTGTACATCAATGATCTATTCCCCTTCAACATTATTTGTTCCGATGATTTAAAATCAGAAAAAGACAATAAGAATGATAAAATCGATATAATACAGCCTTTTAGGAGTAATGAAATTACACATGGGTCAAATACGCTTTTTGAAACAAGTCACGATAAAAAGACTAAAGACTTTAGAACGGAAAGTTTCGTCATAAACTTAAATGTAAATATCATGATTTGGATTCATTACGCAAACGGAATGCTATTCTATCTCATTAAGAATTTTTATGTGTCATTTAGCATCTCGTTCGACCCCAAATTATTTTATAAGGACAGGATTAAATTGGGGCAAGTCTAACTTAAAGACTTTTCGGTAAACAAAAGTGCTTGCCGGGAGACAACCCGGAATGTATTTTCAATTTTTATCAAGTTTGTCTTCCTATATTTTCTATATGGCGTATCCAAACCCCATGGATACAGCGTATCGACTATCTAGACGTTATCTAGTCTTTATTTTTAGCACAGTCAATACGGCATATTCGTTAAACAAATACAACGTATTCGACACAGGTATCAATACGACGTATCCTGGGGTATAGATACGGCGTATCGACATCCTGTATAGTTTAAGGTATTTATTTCAAGTCTAACCAAACGAATACACGAAGATAGAATTGCACTTGTTTTCTGAGAATTTACACAGGACCTCGTGAAGAAAATATCGACGAATATTGTTAGAGAATTTACAAATCTAGAAAATCTTGAAGTGTTGGAGTCTTGAAACCTCAAGACGGTTGTTCAACACAATCTTTCTAATAAACTCAAAATGGAGAATCTACCGAGCAAATCTCAGGGGAGTTTCTTATTCTAATTCTTTTTTAATTCCCGTACTTAATGTTTTATATATACAATGAGGACGTTGTATAATTCAAGTGGGAGGATGGAATTAGAATGTTTACTTGTCCTAATTTTCACAATAAAAGGCTTAAATTATGCTCAAATTTAAAAAAAATTAAGCATACTTTTGTGAAATTACATGTTACATAACCCGCACACAATAACCCTTGATAGATATTGTGAGGATTTAACCTTTCCGTTTCCAAATGTTTACCTAAATTCCATAAAATATGAGTGTGCCGGTGATGTTGTAGACTTTAGAACTTGGCTTGGTATATCTATTCGAGACCACAATAATGAGTATTATGGATTTAATTGGAGTAACTTGTTTAAATTGGTAAATCTTAGGATTACAACCAAATCGCCTATACATGTTGTTTATTAACTAACTACACCGGTTAGTTAACCTCCAGTTTAAACCCTTCCACTCTCATCTTTAGAGTGATGATCCACTAGAACAACCCGTAGAGCCAATCCTTTAGGAATTTACACCAATTATTTGTTTCGTTACACCCTTACACCTTAACCTACCCTGTTAGATTAAGTTTAATTTACAGTTGCTAGTTGCTTAAAGTGTAAAGTTTGTATTTCCCGAGTCTTGTGTCATTTTCTATCTTTGGTGCGGTTGGAAATTTGCACATTGCAAATGGGAATGTATATTAGTAGTCAAAGCTCATGTGATTTTACTACATTCATAATTATTGATGAATCCTAAGAATGAAGAAATTACCGAAGGAATTATCCGGAATTATTATGATCATGAAGACGGTGAATCTACACCGAGATTTGAAGTTTAGTTAGCCAAAAAAAAAGAGAAAAGTTTGAAGATAATCGTTTCGCAATTATCGAAGGAATTATACGAAGGATCGATTATTCGTTGATACGTCAAAGAAAATCAACGATGTAGAATATTGTACAAAGTGGAAGATATTGCCACATACCTTGTAGAGTATGTAAAGTTATGGGATGATTGGGAAGTTGACCGTTATGGGAATGCCAACTTAGGTTGTTGTTTTTGATCTATGATCAAGACGTCATAAATAATTGTGTCTTTGTCATTATAACGGTCGGGGAAATAAGTGTCTAGCAACTTGTATCTTAGTCTTAATCTATTTGTTTCTTGATTTTATTTAACAACAATTTATTTCCCTCTCACCTGATGAGTCGCCGATGGTTTTACTCGAATGTGGATGTGATCGAGCGTGTGTGTCTATCCCGTGGATTCGGGTGTGTATGCATGTCTCAGCTGCCTCATTGGTTTATGATTTTTGGTGAAAGTTAGAAGGTTCCTACCCTATATTACTCTACTAGTCTTAATCTTTAGCTTTTTCGAGGTGGGAATGAGCAGTCACATGTGTCTATCCCGTGGATTCAGGTGTGTATGTGTGGTCTTTGTCGCCCTCCTGGAACATTAAGATCGATGAAAGATTAGTTAGAGTAATCAACTGTATGCCTTTCCATACAAATAACCCATATTTACTTTTATAAACTTGTTACTCCTTGGCTTTAGTGGTAGAGATGTGTATCCTTGCTAAGCTTATGATAGAATACTTGTAACACCCCCAAATTGGGTCGCAGCGGAATAAGGGTCGGGGGCGTGTTACTTCTCAGATCAATAACACAAGATGTATATAAAACGATCGAAAACTCGTTTAAAAAATGATACATTGGATTTAACAAAGTATTTGTTACATAAGCCGAAGCTTCACTTGTCCACTTGTTCAAAGTACAAAGATTTCTAGCCCATACAGTTATACAAAATGTAATGCGACAAAATCTTTAATGC
>BQNB010182934.1:0-12451 GCA_026074375.1 Tanacetum coccineum | reverse complement strand
GAATTTTTGGAAACATTAATTAAGTCAAGTAAACTTTATTTATGGTAAGATCAAGTGATAAAACTTATGAAATAAGATAGATAATAATATGTAATCATGGAATTGTGTAGATTTGGTGAAGAGGTTTTGATCTTTGTCTTCGTGTTCCTTCTCTCCGATTGCTTATTCGTTAAGGTACAGATATTCCGTTCCTTATAGTAAGGACTTCTCATGACATAATTCTCATTTGTTTAGCTACTTGATTCATTTGATATTAATTTGATCTTCCATTTGATCTGTTATCCTCTTTCATTATTCATTTGATATTCATTGATATTCCGTTTGATTTAATATTCATAATTATGATTCTGTTGATCCTCGTTTGAATATGATGTAGAATCCGTTATCTTGATTTTCAGTATCTTGTTAACTTATATCTTTTGATTTAATCTTGCCCGAGCTATTTGTATCTAGTCATGGAGGTACCATGGCCATGTCATTGATGCACCAATGGCATGACACTATCTGTGGCGGTGTGATTGGTCCACGATGTTCCCTTTTGTATGTGCACTTATTATGATTTGATTATATATGTTCGTACACTCGTCATAGTGCTTGGGTATATGGATATAAATTTGTTTTGTAGGGAGCGTATGGATGCATCCTAGGTACTTTGTTCTGTTCAGTTTAGGTGAATGGTTGTGTGTGTGCAATACACCCCATATCACATTTGGTACATCAGGGAATGCATACCTGTGTACATTTGATTATGACTATCTGATTATTTGTTTAGGGTCTAAGCATGTGGCATGCTTTAGACATTTGTTTGGGCTCGTGGGCATTTATTTGATTACTCTTATCCTATTCATTGTTCTATATATATCGTTTGGCATTCGTTTGGCAGGTTCTCGATATTCGTTTCGTTCATTCATTCGTTTTATTACCGTTATTATTATTATATCTGTTCACTGAGCGTTAGCTCAGCCGCGTTTTCTTTTCCTGCGGCAGGTGCTAAGCGGGAAGCTGGGATATGAACGTTGAGAGTATGAGCTTTTAGAGGACCCACCTTTAGAATAACCCTTTTAGATTTGGATTTATGTTTTAATACCTTTCCTTTTGAAGATTTCTTTCATTTGATTTTGTTGGAATTTAATACTGTTGGAAGTCATTTTGTTTTATGACTTGGTATTTTGATTAATAAAGTCTTCCGCTTGCGTTTATATGTTTTGATATGACCCCATAATGTAACTCTTGGTCTCTTTATCGGAGCGGGATGCTACACTAATACCTTCGGGTATTAGCTATTATTATGAAGATCTGAATGTTTGGTTTGTTTATCTTGATTACTTAATTTATCGTTGATTACTTGTTTATGTTTATCAGTTTATACTTGTTTACGTGCTTTTGTATGCGACCTATCATTCAATTGGATCTAGTGATATGGACCAAGTAATCTAGATGCCGGGATGGCTCTCCATATAGTGATTCATACATCTAGACCAATAGGATCACAAATAACGACCTATCTTTGCTCTTAGATTATGAGCTTAGTTGGACCGGCAGGTGACCCCAGGGATTAACGAGTACGTTCTCAATTAATTGGTAAAGACTTGGTTAGTGGACTACTAGTGTATGAATTGCCATTAAGCAGTAAGTGGGTAAAGTCTCTATGAGCTAGGGTGTGACATAATTTTAGGTATCTAGGTTTAAGGAAGAAGTACCGCCTTAATCTTAAGAATGATATGCCGCCTCGAGATAAGTAATCATTGCACTAAATAAACAAACCAACGTTCTGATTGGATTAATAATGGTTAATACAGTTTTATTATATTTTGTTAGACCGCTCTTTTATCCTCTGTTAATTTGCTTGCGTGTGTTTTAGTGTCTTAAGTTGAATTGCCATTAAGCAGTAAGTGGGTAAAGTATCTATGAGCTAAGGTTTAATAAGATCACCATTACTTTAATCCCTAAGATATATTCTAATCAACAAATAAGGATGCTTTATGTGGATGCGTTTAATTGTGCATAATTTTACGTATCTAAGTTTAAGGAAGAAGTACCGCCTTAATCTTATAATGATATGCCGCCTCGAAATAAGTAATCATTGCACTAAATAAACAAACCAACATTCTGATTGGATTAATAATGGTTAAGAAAGTTTTATTATATTTGGTTAGACCGCTCTTTTATCTTTTGTTAATTTGCTTGCGTGTGTTTTAGTGTCTTAAGTTGATTTTAGTCACCACAAAACCCGTGCCAGTCTCTCAGGCTGAAAACCCCCCTTATCTGTTAGATTTAGGATTAACATAGGTTTAACATAGAATATAATTAACTTAGTTTAGATAACCAATATATTAATAAATTAAAAGATTGTTTCTCGCTCTTAGTTATCGACACCCTACTTACCACGAAACTACCACCGATCGGGTACACTACCCGTTAAAGTGTTGTTTTTGGTTAAGTCGGCAAAATATAAATTTAAAACTTGAAATCATAAAATTACAACCACACAACGACACAATCACCCACAATCACAATATACACAATGAAAGGTATACAAAACACAATAAATTATGATAAGGAAAGATACGATCATAACCACAACACCAAGATTTATAGTGGTTCGGCTACGAAGCTCTTCTTCGCCCTACTCCACTCCTCGAGTATCAAACTCGAGATTTTACTATGTCAACATGTCCTTTAGCTCAGAGCACCAACTGTTTACACGTCGCTTTTGTTATTTTTCGACACTAGCTAAATGTCGAGTCTAATCTTATCTAGACAGTCTACCACATCTCACACCAATGTATTTTAAGGACTAAAATACTAATTGACACACGATCAACACAGTCGGATTTATACACTATCTGATTTTACACGCAAACACAATATCAAGAATAGAGGTTTGGATCTTAGAAGAAGATAGAAGAAATCACTAATCTATAACACTTCGTTTCTTGGCGAATACGAGTGTTCTTCTCTTGCACTTGATAGAGGAAGGAAGAAGGTAGAAGATGAGATTGGATCACTTGAAACATGATTAAACTATGTTAGTGATCAAGAGATTTAGAGAGAGAAAGAAGGTTTTAGAGAGAAAGAGATCTGAAAAATTCGTGCTAAGAGGTCTAAAAATATGCAGGGAATAGTGCTGTATAGCCAACAAATAACAACGTCTCCTGGTGGCTGTCCCGGTGGTCCCAAAGATATCTGGGGGCCGTCATGCCTATCAGGGGGCCGCCCCTAGGTAGACACACTTATTTTTGTCTTTTAGTAGGAAATGTTGAAACTGGTATAGAACCTTTGGTTTTGGGGGAAAACCAGTTTCAAATTTTTATAATTAAATAAAACATTACTTTTATATTAAAATATATTTTATATATTTTTATTTTTGTAAAAATACTTTAGTAGAAATGTAAAGGTTAAGAAACAAATGTTTTCTTGATCACTAATCATGTTTAATGATTTGTCTATACATACCTTAAGTGATTTACTTCGAAATGAAAATTTACGATTAATAACATGTAAATGATTATTTTTATCATAGACGTTTTTACATTTTGTCATCTTCAAAACGTAGAGGAGTCGAAAAATATAAAGAACGTTTTAGGCATTATTTGTATTAACAAATAATAATGATAATGTAGTACAAAAAAATTTACTTGGTAATTCTCCATATTAACTGATAAGAAAACAATTACAAACAACAGTCACCACCAACAACCGTTAACAACCACCGCAGAACCACCATTGCAACACCACCACCACCACAACAACAACACCACCACCGTAGCACCACCACCGCAACAACACCACCGCAGGACCAGCACCGCAGAACCACTACCACAACACCTAACCGTCGCAACAACGCCACCGCAACACCACCACACAATCGCCGCGACAACACCAATAAAACCTAACCACCACTCCAGTACACACACTTCAACCACCAACACCTTCCAATTATACCACCCTAAACGCTTCTATCACTTTTAAAAACTCTTCTTTACACACCAAATTGTTGTAATTCTCTTCTTTTTACACTCTTTATGCTTCACCGTGCATGCATCATTTATCAAAAATTTCCTGCATGTATTGTCATTCACAAATATTGTCTAGTCAAATCACTTTGTCATAATTATTGCATATCGCTCAAAATTTTGAGCGATAAACCTACGCGGCAAGCACTATATTTATTATGGTTTTTATATTGTTTCTGTACTGTGAATGGGTGACACGTGTATATCGCTCCAAAAAAGTTTATCGCTCCAAAAAAGTTGATCTCACAAATCTTACACGTGTATATCGCTCCAATAAGGGTTATGCCCGTAATTTTCGCATATGAAATTTTTAGTTGTGGTTGGCCTGGGATGTTAAGTATTTAGATGTGTAGTATAGGCATTGGGTGGTACTTGAGCTTATGTTTTTGGCTTCTTGTACTATGCCATTTGGTTTGTTTCATTTTTTTCTTGTTGTTTGTTAGCACTTGTCGGTATTTTTTTCTTGGATCCCTTTCTCTTTAGCTGACTTGTTAAAAAGATGGGATACCTTTTTAGCTGACTTGTTAAAAAGATGGGATACCTTGCCTTTTCAGCGGCTTTTCTTGTGTACTTGTTCTTTTAGTTGGTTCTTTAATATATGTTGATTTTCAAAAAAAACATCATTTTTTATCCGGAAGATTGGTAGGGCAAATTGAACTCGCGACCTCCTACTCAATTTGTATGCTTTAAATAAGTGGCCTACCGATTGGGTTGGTAAGATTTGTGAGATCAAACATAAAGTAACATTGTGAAAGTTGAAGTGCTTATTTACAACACCGTTTGCACTACCTAATGTACAGTGAGAGTATTGTCAGATTTAACTACTGTTAAATACGTTCAAAGAATTATTGATTAGCTCTTATAGATTTAATATAGTAATATCAAATATAACCTACATTTCTAAACAATTACGAATCCAATTAAATGTGTTTGAATGATATTTTAATTTGCTTGCTTTGCTTATGTATATTTAAGTTATTGTACTTTTTGGATGCATATTTTAATACAGACATTCAGCATGAAGCATGCTCTTTTTTAAGGAGAATCATTTATTTCTTTAAACAAACAAGAAGTTTGTTTTGCCATCGTTGGTAAAGCATAACTACTTTATTTTTGTTTCTTATGACATTATGATGTATATAAATAAATCTTTTATATAATAAAAGAATTACATCATTTTAAAGTTTTCTATCAAATTAAATCTTAAGAATTTTTTTTTTATTCAATCAGAAAGCTTGATTTTGTCACGTAAGCAAAATCGTGTGATCTGATTGGTTGATAAAAAGTCAAAATTAAATTCAATTTGGTCAAAATTGAAAATTTTGGTGAAAAATTTTGATAAAAAGAAAAAAACACATAGAAATATATGTGTCAAATTTGTGAAACTAAAAACTTATAAAAGAGGAGGTAATTAATAAAACTTTAGTGGTTAAATTTAAATAATTAATATGGAGTTAAGTATAAATTTATAAGTTTTTATATTTTTTAATATAACTTCAAAAAATAAACAAATAGCCCTTTAAACTTTGTATCCCTAAACATTATATTTTAAAAATAGAAAATATATGATTTTTTTTTAAATACAACATATATATACACAAGATTATTAATATCAAAATGAAAGCATATTATTGTAGATATAAATAAATAGACGATGTTGTACGCATACGAAAAACTCGTATAATGCGGTATGGATACTCGCGAAGACAAAAGCTCTTCACAAGACGGAATTTACAAACAACTATTAGACCTCCTGGAACTAATAGAACAAAGATAGTAAAACTTGAATGGATATATTGTTCGAATAAATAATTCAAGGTCTGGTACATGAGTATTTATAGGACTCAGAACCAAAGAAAAGGAATATATCCTATAAAAATAATACGAATATATCCTATAAAAATAATAGATTTGTGATATATCCTATAAAAATAATAGATATGCAGCTGGTGTCGGTATCCTAGGACTTGTGTCCCACGTTAGTCCCCTCCACCTGAAAAGAACTCGCCCCCGAGTTATCCGGATACAAAGGAACATCAGAAGCATGGTAACGCGATAAGTCAGCCACATTGAAAGTACTACTGATGCTCATATCCTTCGGCAAGTCCACCACGTACGCATTATCATTGATCTTATATGTAATCCTGTAGTCCATACTTCTTAGGTTGCAACTTGTTGTATTTTCCAACTGGAAATCGCTCACGACGAAGAAAAACCATCACCATCTCATCGACTTTAAAAACATTGAATCTTCGATGCTTGTCAGTAGCTTCTTTAAATTTATGGTTAGATTATTCTAGCCTTTGTCGAACCTCCTCCTGAATAGCTTGTGAATCATTAGCCAATCTTGCTGCAGCAGAACTATATTCATGAACTTTTGGTAGTTTAACCAAGTCAACGACATGTCGTGGTGACTTTTGATACACAACTAAGAATGGTGACCTTCCAATAGAACTGTGGGTTGCACTATTAAAGGCAAATTCTGCTTGAGGTAACGCATAGTCCCATTGCTTTGGCTGGTCTCCACAAATGCAACGAATAAAGTTACTTAGAGTTCTATTAACAACTTCTGTCTGCCCATCCGTTTGTGGATGTGCTGAACTGCTATACTTCAGTGACGTGTCAAACATACGCCACAAAGTTATCCAAAAATGACTTAGAAACCGTGTATCACGATCAGAAACAGTTGACTTAGGTACCCTATGTAGACGAACCACTTCACGAAAGAATAGACGAGCTACATGTGAAGCATCTGATGTTTTCTTACATGGGATAAAATGCACCATTTTTTAGAACCTATCAACAATAACGAAAACAGAATCCACTCCACGTTGAGTTCGAGGTAACCCCAGAACAAAGTCCATTGACAAATCCTCCCATATAGACTCAGGAACTGGTAATGGCATATAGAGACCTGTATTTTGCGATTGACCCTTAGACGTTTGACACGTGTGACATCGTTGTACAAACTTACCCACATCTCGCTTAAGATGGGGCTAATAATACCGCTCTTCCAAGATATCTATGGTCTTTTCATGACCTAGGTGACCACTTAACCCACCTCCATGGAGATCGCGAATCAACTTTTCTCTCAACGAACAACGAGGAATACACAAATGATTTCCCTTAAAAAGGTACCCGTCATGCATAGAATAATCATCAAAGGGAAGTTTACTCCATGTGTTCCCAAAATCTTCATTATTGGCATACAAGTCACGAAAAACTTCAAATCCAGTTACCTCATGGGTCAAAGTCACCAACAAGGTTGCACGTCGGCTCAATGCATCAGCTACTTTATTTTGATGTCCTGGCTTATGCTTTAATGTAAAAGGGAATTGTTGAAGGTAAGAAACCCAACGAGCATGCCTCTTACTTAAATCCTTTTGGCTATTAATGTACTTTAATGCTTGGTGATCAGTGTATAGAACAAATTGATCTTGAATAAGATAATGCTCCTAGTGTTTCAATGCTCTAAATACTGCATAAAATTCTTGATCATAAGTCGACCATTTTTTACGAGCATCACTTAATTTCTCACTGAAATAAGCAACGGGTCGACCTTCTTGAGAAAGAACAGCTCCAATCCCTACTCCACATGCAACACATTCCACCATAAATAATTTATCAAAGTTAGGGAGAGCAAGTACCGGCGCAGTGCATAACTTTTCCTTAATTATTGCAAAGCTCTTGTCTAGATCTGACCCCCATTGGAACTTTCCGTTCTTTAAGCAATTCGTCAAAGGAGCCACAATAGTGTTGAAATTACGGATGAATCGCCTATAAAAAATAGCAAGTCCATGAAAGCATCTCGGGCACAGATTTTGGAGTCGGCCAATCTTGAATTGCCTTTATTTTCTCTTCATCCACTCGAATACCATCCCCACTAACAACAAATCCAAGAAAGATCAAGCTATTCTGCATAAAACGACACTTTTTGACATATATATAACTTATTTTCCTGTAAAACACTGAGGAATTGTCGTAAATGGTCCAAATGAAGAGTCTCGTCAGTTCTATAAATTAAGATGTCATCAAAATAAACAACAAAAAACTTATCAATAAATGTCTTTAAAGCTTGGTTCATTAATCGCATGAAAGTGCTCGGTGCATTGCTCAATCCAAATGGCATGACAAACTACTCATAAAGTCCCTCCTTCATTTTAAATGATGTCTTCCACTCATCTTGGTATGTGTTTAATTACACATACCTTTGACCTTTAAAAACAAGCTTAAATGACTAAAAACGGACTTAAAATGCCAAATATATGCTTGTTTTGCTAATTGAGTTGTGCAGGAATGGATATCTAAAAAAAGGACAAAAATCGAAGCCACAACGACAAAACCGAGCACGAGAATGGAAAGAGCGTGAAAGAAAAACCAAGTCAAAGCCAAAAAGTCAAAGTCAACGCCAAAAACTCAACCGAAAAGTCAACCCCGAGAAGTAGCATGGGATAGAGAATCGAAAACCGAACCCGAAAACCAAAGTGTCAAAAATGGGCCCACATGTACCCACCTAGTAGGCCCGGGTTAGCCCACTTACATACTACACTCACTTTACCCACTTATATAAACCCATTTAAAAAGCCCACACAATAAACCTAAGCCCATTTCCCTTTTTAATACATCCTGAACCCAAATACCAAACCTGACCCAACCCTTAAACTACACTTTAACACCATTAACCCCAAAGCCCAAACCAGTTAACACTGTTAGTCCTAATAGGTAATACACCATTAGTCCTTTAGGGACTAACGGTGTAAACACTTATCAACCTCAAGGACCAAAGATGCTGAGTTCAAGGACTATCCTTGTCATTACACAATACAAACTAAAGGATCAAACCTGTCAAACCATAAAACTTATACCCAGTTAAAACAAACACTGTATATCTTCAACCTTTCCAGCCACTCCATTCTTGGCACTATTCACTCCTCCTCGACCACTGTTCACAACCAGCCAAAACCCAATACACCACCCTTCCCCACCCCCACATGGCCTCAAGACACCTTGGCAATCCCTATTTCTCCTATTGGACAGAGAATGCAGACAAGGAAATTGAGGGTCAGGATCTATGGACTTGGGCTCCAAGGCAAATTGAAGGGCCAGGATGATTGGTTTGAACTCTCTCATACAGAAAACACAACAAGCACAAGCATTCAGCTATAAAAGAAAAGGAAGACAGAAGATAGAACGACCGAGGAGTAGCTTTAGTGTAATTTTTTATTTGTAATGTTTTAACTTTATGTTTTTAAGCTATTAAGTTCTTAAATTCTGTCATTTAAGTTTTGAAGCCTTGTAATCCTTTTATAGTTAATGAAATTTTAATTTTTCAAGTTTTTAAATTCTGTCTATTTTTCAAGTTTTATGCATTCAAGTTCTTTTGAGTTCAAAAGCCATTTCTATAAGTTCTTTTATGCTTGTATAACCTGTTTTAACTACTTAAAGATTTTTCAAAAGCTTTTATAAAGTTACAGTTTCATTAAGCAAAAAGTTGGATTCTTAGCTTTTTGGAAGATAAGCTGAAAATGGAAGAGCTTATGGGGCATATAGTAGAGCTTATTATAATAAGCTGGGTAAGTAGAGCTTACTTAGGGTAAATAAAACTCCTGTTTTGAGCAAGGAGTCAAGGTACTCTTCATTTTCTCTTTTTAAGCTTATTTTCTATTCAGCTTATTTTGTTGGCTTATCTGTGATTATTTTCTGGCTTATTGTGCTTACTTATGTTGATTTATGCTTGCTTGTTTTATTAGTGCTTATATGGAGATTCATGTATGCTTTTCCTGTAAAACTCACATTAATTCGCTTTTGACTACTTATTCTCTTATTTGTTGATTTAGTGCTTATCTTTACTGGAAATTTGCTTTTATTACTATGCTTATCTTGGTTTTGTTACTATTTGTCCTTAAATATCTTTGCTTAAACTTCAATAATTATCTTAAATAAAGGCTTATGAAAACCTAAAGGGTGTGTTTCGGGGATAGGGTATTAAAATGGGTCAAAAATGGGTCGTCAAACTGTTTATGGGACAATTAATCCAACTTTGCCTGCTAAATTGTTTAGATTTTTTTTTTAGTTCCTTAAGTTAAAAGTAGTTTTAAGTTATTTTGTATTAGCTATATGAACCTGTGGAATTGAATCCCTTTCAAATCATTCATACTTGATTTTTGTTTAAAAGCCTTTTTAAAGTTATGTTCTTACTTCCATTTTAGAGTAAAATGCAGTAGGAGATGAGATCTTCAAGTGTCCTTTGGTATTTTGAATTTGGAGCATTCATGTCATACATTTTTCTTGTCTTAAAAAGGTCAAAATTCAGCAGTCAAACTAGATTAGCTTTTATCAGTTTTAAGTTATGATTTTCAGCGCATAAGCTCATTAGGCACCCTTCTTCATTTGTTTCAGCTTAATTTAAGTTTTTTAGATCTTTTTCTAGCTTAAAACCTAGGCTGCATTAAGCCACTTTTATCTTTTCAAAAACAAGTCAGCAGCTGCTGAGTGGATTCAGCACTTTTCTTTTATCTTTTTAATAGCTTAAATGGTTTTCAAATTAATTTTTCTTTGCTAATTTAGAAAGCCCTTAGGATAAAGTTCAAGCTCATGTAACCCTTTAAGCCATAAGGTTCCAGTTAGAGGCTTAAAATTAAGCTCAACCCCCCCCCCCCCCCTAAGGGCTGTTTGGCTAAGTAGTTTTGCCCATTTTGCTTATTAGCTTATTTGTGCTTTTCAGTTTGAATTTCTTGCTAAATTTTGTTCTTATTTGCTTATTAGGTGTGATTGAGTATCTGTGTTTGCTTTTCTTTCTTTGTGATTTGCCTATTTGCTCTTTAAATAAGCCAAGTTTTTTACCATTTAGCCTTAAGTTTACATAAGTCCACTGTCAACTTTTTGTTCTCATTTTCTGGCTTATTTAGTAAGTTTGATAAAAAGTCGTAGTTGTAAAATTAGCTTATTTTCGTCTTTTCTTTAAGTTTGTAAAAAGAAAATTGAAAAAAAAATGTTTTACAAAAAGGGAAGCCATGGGGGGTCGAACCCATGACCTCCCTTTTAGCACACAGTCGTCCCACACAACCCACACACTAACCACTGCCCTTGGGACTTGTCACCTGTTAGAGTTTGCACTATTAATTCTTTATCACTTGTTTCCCTATTAACTTTTCAGCTTATTTTTGCTTATTTGTGGCTTATTTTTAAGCCGTTTTTCAAAACTCTCATTTTTCCTGCATTCTACATAACTTAAAGTATTTTCCAATATTTTTCTAGAAATTTCCCATTAAGTTTAGTATTTTTAATTAATTTTTCTTTATAAAACTGTTTTTAAATCATAAAAAATTATTAAAAAGTCAAAAAATATAATTCTTTTTTTTTAATTTTCTTTTATCATGTAGGACCTAGGAAAAATACATTTGCATCCGTAGGGTTAATATTTTAAAATTTCGTTTTTTAAAGAACGGGATCGAATCCCGTTCTTGTTTTCTTCGCGTTTTTATCTTTAAACACATTCGTTTTTTGTCTAGTTTTCTTTGTTCTTACTTTTTTGTCATTAGGATTAATTAAAAGTAAAAAAATCACTTTAGGATTAAATTTTGATAAATTAGTTTTTTTTAAGTCGCGTTTTTACATTCCCGTTTTTAGGTTTTAGCTTAAATTGCTTTCGTTTTAGGGTTTCTTTTACTTGTTCTTGCGTTTTATTTGTAGAAATAGATAACCAAATCAAATCTTTGATTATTCAAGCATGATTCCCAAACCGACACTCGATTTTCAAATTCATGCCTCGTCGGGAAGAACGACCCTGGTTCGATTTTAAACTTTGTGGATAACGAAGTGAGAAACCGATACTTCCGGTAATACTATACTACTATTATTGATATTATCCTATTTGTTATATATTTATATATTTACTTATAATTATATATAGTAAAAGGTTTTGATCAATTTTGGCGCCGCTGCCGGGGAGGCCGCGAGACGATTATCGAGTTGAAGTTTGTTGTGCCTTGTAGACCCTTCCTTGTGAATATTTTCCTCTTATTTTTATAAAAATATAAATATACTAAAATATTTTTCATTTTCTTTTATTAGTATATAAAAAACAAGAAAAATCAAAAAAAAAACTTTGTCCTAAATAAAGATAAACAATTCATAATCAATATAATGCTTTCAACTGAAGCATTATCATAATAAGTTCTCGAACCAAAGATCAAAAACTTGCCTTTTGTGTCACTTGCGAGGTATGGCTCACATTTGATTGATAAACAAACTATAATAAGGGTATAAGGAGGGTTGTTCTGAGGAACTACGACCCGAAAGGAGAAGGTTTTTAATAGCTTTGCGCTTTCCTACTCATCCGCTCCTTTGTGCGTTTTTCTTTTAAAGAGCTACCGTGAAGCAAGTTGATTATTGGTTTAAGTTGTCTTATCTCATTTTGTCCTTTAAATGAATTG
>BQNB010182932.1:0-12451 GCA_026074375.1 Tanacetum coccineum | reverse complement strand
TAAGCTATAAGCTAATGCTAATATTTTTGGATTTTTCACTATTTTACATCAAAGACATGAAAACTAAGATTAATACTAAAAACTTAACACAATAAGCATCAAATAACAATAATAAGCAGAATTAAGCTAATCTCAATAGTAAAAAGCAGACAATAAGCATATTAAGCAGATATTAAGCATAAGATAAGCACATTTAACTAAAAATAATAGCAGATAGAAAAAGGAAATAAGATTGAGTACCTCAACCTCAGCTAAACAGAGGTAAATGCTCAAATTAGAGCTTATAAGAGCATCTTAAGCTTATAGCTTTAAGCTTAATAACTTTCCTAATCTAATCCTAACTCCTGACCATCAGGATCTATTACCAACTTGAATACTCAAAGCAGCCATCCAATTCCAAGGAGTATTCAAGTTATTATGAGCTTAAATCAGCTTATGAACAATTTTAGCTTATCAAACAGTACAAAGAGATTATTTAAACCATAAGTGCAAATAGGTAAAACAGGAATTGAAAACTTGAACAATACGAAAACAAACTTTTATTGATTATAAAAACTAAGTACAAATTTGAAAAGAGAGTTACATTAACAAAACTAAAAACATTACAATAAGCTAAATTATTCTAAAAGCTAAACTAAAAAAAACTAGATAAGATCCGTAAACTGTGAGTGAGTAGTTCCTTTTATAGGAAAGAGGAGATGCTTCTAGGTCCTTTAGACGCTCCTTTCTATCTCAGCCGTCAATCTCTAATTAATCATTGGATCTTGATTTTAAGCCGTTGGATGAAAAGGATCACACGGATTGCCATAGTGGCAATCCCACATTCTTGGAGCCTTGTGCTTCTTTTGAACTAGATTTAGTGTAAATTTCCTAATTTGGTGTGTTTGTTTGGTGATTGCGTGTCATTCCTTGTTGTCAGAAATGGCCAATCATTGGATTTGATGACGTTTCTCTTTGCTAAGCTAGAGCTTTGCACTAGAATCTTTATTGCCATGTAGGACGAGTGAAGGGAAGTGGGTTTTACCCATTGGTAAAATTTAGGGACGAGGGTGAACAGTGAAAACTGTTTTTCCCGCCCAATTTCTTTTTATAGTTTCGTTTGACCAGATCATATAAGAGGGTGTTGACTTGGGCCTTTTGGATTTGGACTCGGTTTAATATAAAAGGGAATTTTGGGCCAAGGTTTAAAGGATCATGGTTTTTGGTTATTTTGGACTTAACGACCGTTAGTCCCTTTTTAATAAAGGACTAAGGGTGTAATTTGTTTTGGGACTTTTGGTGAAAATGATTTAACATTAAGGGTCTTTTTGGTACTTTTAATGGTTTGTCTTCTCATGAGTTGACCAAAGTTGACTTTTGTTGACCTTTGCTAACAAACATGCGGCTCTTGTGTACTCATTCTGTCTCGTGTTCGTTTTTGCCCGGTTTTTGGCTCTTTTCTTATGATTCTTACAATATCCGTACCTACACATTCACAAAAGACAAAATAAACATATACAAGCATAATTTATTCATTTTTCATCTTTTTAGGGTCATTTTTGGTACAAAACGGATATGTGATTTCTCACATATTAAAATTCACCAAACTAAATGATTGCCGTGTCCTCACGCAATATTATATGCTCTAAAACCAAATACTCCAAAACCTCCCCAAACTAATCCTTTGAAAAGTAGCAAAGTCTTTTGTGGGGAGAGTTAAGAAATCACAAGTTTTAAAACACCCCGTTTTTCCATTTTTCAAGATTTATCCATTTTTATGATTTTCATTATTTACAACTTACAACTTAAAACTTATTCATGTGTGACATAATGTATTGCTTTCATTATTCATTGATAACTTTGAGGATCACGGAACAAACACAAAAAGTGTCCAAATGGATAAATTGATCGTCCCCGACTTTCACTTCTCCAAGCCAAGCTTAAAAAAACAAGATCATTGTAAAATACAAGTTATGATGCTAACACTACTCATAAAAGCGAATTGTGTATTACTTCTCCTCCCTTATTCCTAATTTTGTATCTCAAGATTTTATTTAAGTCATATACCCGAAGGCTCTTTAAGACTTTATTTCGATACTTATTAATTCTAAAAATAAAGCGTAACGGTTAAAACGCAATAATTAGTTCCTAGCCCTTTTCAAAAGATCAAATTCCATCAAAATTAAGTCCACATCGAGGAAACCAAAATTTGGCTTTTATTAGGTTACTTAAGCAAGGCACCATTCATGTCATATACCCTTAGGCTCTTTAAGACATAAATGGACCAATTTTATTTGCACCATATACCCTAAGGCTCTTAAAGGTACAAACAAGACAAAAATTAAGCAACAATATCCATTCCATATACCCTAAGGCTCTTTAAGGAACGAATAAGGCTATAATTTCACTTATTAAATTCTACTTACACCATATACCCTAAGGCACTTTAAGGGATAAGCAAAAATATTTATTCATGTGATACATATAGTATGCCAAATTAAGTATTCCTGATGTATACTTATCTTAATCACAAAGGAACTAAAGAAAACTTCTATGAACTAATTATTAACTAAATAACCGCACAACTCTATTTATTAAACAATTATATATAAAGGTGAAACAAGCTAATGGGAGAAAAAGCCACAATTAACACTTATGAGCTTTAAAGAAATCCAACTATTCCACGTTTAGCATCGAAACTTATACTCTACTCTATCATCTCTTGTTCTTCACAATTTAAAATTTCTAATAAAGAAACTAGTGAATGCTTAGCCTAATAAATCGATCTTCGCATATTTAAAATCTATTATGGGAACTTGCAAAATATTGACTTTTTTAAAGCTAGACTTGATTTTTATAGCTCCTTGTATAAAAGATTAGCAAAATTTCAATCTATACACGTTAAGGAGAAAGCTAAGATATAAAATCGATCAGGTCAAAATTTACTTATGTTCTCACCAACGGAAAGCCTACATTCGTGTCAAAACACTTATTATTTTTTATCAACTATTTTTTTATTTTTCATCATTTTTTTTAAACTAACATGAACATTTAAATTTTTACATATATAAAATTTTAAAATTTTTGCGGGAAAACGGGGTACGTGAGAACAACGAGCAAAAGGTAGGTAAGATCATATCGAAGATCTTACCACCCCATTACTAAAACTATTCATTGTCCTCAATGTTTCCGTTCAGTCAACGGTTATATCCTTCATACTAAAATTCAAAGAGTCGAATGCATAATCCGAGCATGGAGAAGTATCACATTAAATATTTAAGACGTTTATCAAGATGCTAAAGATATTTGTAGATCGATAATAATCTAGGATATCGGATTTCCCCAAACTAATGGCAGGCAAAGGCTAGGAAGCTCGAGTGGACTGGGACAAAAACACCGAACACGAGAGTATTCAAAAATTGTAAAGCTAATTAAAAGTTATCAACGATCTAAAGTGTCACTAAAAGATTAGATTTATTGACTTAATTATCAATTGTAAATGAAATATTATACTATATTGATTTCGAGAAACTAGTTAAAGGTTTCATATAAAAACTTTAACAAAATAAATTTTAATATAAACAATTTTTTGTTAGATAACTTTGATAAAAATGTCTCGTCTTAAAGTTTCGCTTTAGGCCACCGAAGAGGTTGAACCGGCCATGATCGTTTGTACATCTTTTGTTAAGATATTTCTACATTTCATTTTTTATTACATATTAAACACAAAATGTGTTCCTTAAATATTCATGATCACAAATTTGTTGTTGGGAGAATCAAATTTCAGAAAAGATGTTAACCAGATTGTAAACTGAAACATAGAATATGCGTGTAGATATGGGGAGAAAAAAAAGGAAAAAATGAAAAATATAAATAAAAGAATCTTGGTTCTTACGCTTAAATTATAGTGGAATCGTGGCTTTTCTTTAGGTCCATTAAATAATTTACAGTTACCCCAAAATTTATGGACATGCTTGGTTTAACATGGAGGAATGGTAATGGAAATGGCAAATCCTCAGTAGTATGTTAATCATTGATGTTGCTTGGTTCGTACTACCACAAATACTGGACACATGGAAATTCTAACACAAGTATCAACACAATAATGATTTTAAAACAAATCAGTCATAAAAGAACCAACTTATTGTAAATTACCATTATGTAATTTTGATGACTAACGACATTTATGTACATGCACCCTCACGAAAGGTAGCGTTTGGCCCTATACCCTCAAACCCTATAAATACATGTGTGTTCACTCATAGTTCATCACAACAAAAACTCATTCTATCTTCTTACACATATATACGTTCTCAAAAAATAGTTGATAATGTCTGTCATTAACCGTGAAATTTGATAAGTAAGTTCTTCACTTCCTGCTGATAAACTTTTCAAGCTGTGTCTGGACCTTCGGACACCTAGTAACCTAAGATCGAACCTCCCAAAGCTTTCAAATCCTCGATCTCATCAAGGTTGTGATGGTTGGTGTTGGATGCATCAAGAGAACTACTTACGGTCGATGGTAAGTATATTCAATAGAGGTAAACTACTTTTAAAGCTAATTAACTATAATCCTTAGCTTAAACTTTACAGTTTACGCATGTCCACAGCCGTCCCCATCACATCTGCAACGTACATGATTAGATGCCATTTGACGCACGCAAACTTTAGCGCTACATACCGGTTTTTGAAGGTGATGCTTTGATTGGGACTAGGACCAGCCACTATCATTTTAAAAACTCGTGACTTCTGCTGATGGAGGAGCTGTATTCAAGGACAGTGTCGTCTTTAAGGGCAAAGGTGATGCTAAACCAACTGAAGAGACTCTTAACCAATTCAAAGAACTCTTTAAGAACACCTTCAAGGCCCAAGAGGCATATGCCATTGCTCACCCTGAGTTTACTTAGTCATCTTCACTCAACTGTTCTTGCTTTGATACGGTTTTGTGTTTTAATTTTATTGTGTGTTATGGTTCCGTTTGTTGTGGCTTGGTCACTTAGCAATGAAATAAAAAGGACATCTGTTTGGCCTTGTCCATCAAATGTAACTTTGGTTTATGCTTCATGTAACAAACCAAAATAATCTAATTACCATGGGTTATAAGTTGCTTCTGTTTAATTCTAAGAATGATCTTTCTAATGATAGACCCAATAAATAAAGGGAAGTGTTAAAAACAGGAAGCTTTTACAATGTACAGAAATCTCATGTAATTTTACTCTTGTTCCCTCCGACCTATTTTTAATGCTACTGAATAAAACTCGGTTCATGGGACACCTTCGAAATATAACAAATGTTGCCTATATGTTATGAACAATGGTTCGATCTAGTTGCGACTAGTGATCACTAGTAGTCAGTGAATTTATTATTACTCTTTAATTTTGGTAAGAATATATAAGCTATGGACTATAACAGTTGTGAGAAATAGGTTAGAACAATAGAAAATTAATTCCGTTTTATGCGACAAAACATATACAATTTTAACATACTTTAACAGTGGTTGTACTATATTTAAATAATGTGCCATAGCGAAATTTGTTGATCTTCAATCTGAAATCTTCTGATAATTGCTTGAATAATAAAGATTAAATTTCGGCAACACGAGATCACGGTATTAAAGATAGATTAATGTATGTCACTTATAGAAATCTAACATATAGTGATAACAATTCACACATCATAACAATTTAGGGGGTGCTTGGTTCATTTTGAGTAATGGAAATACGAATAGTAATGGAAATCTAAGGAATATAATGAGTATTTTCGATTATTATTAATTGTGCTTGATTATTCTAATAGGCAATACATTAACTAAACCACTTTTTTTTAAAAAAACAACTTTGAAAAACTCTCATACTTACTCTTTAATGGAAGAATCTATCATGAAACCAAACAAATATAGATTGTATGCCAGTGGTGGACTCAGGGGGCGAAAGCAAGTAAAGCTAAGGCTTTAGGCCCTCAATTTTTTAAGGCCCCGGATTTTTCTACGACTTTGTATATATATATAAAGTTAGTCACATGTTTTTTTTCGTCATCTTCAGAAGTCCGATTAATCAAGGCCCTGATTAGCTGATAAATGTGAAATAATCAAAGTCTTGGGCTTTTTTTTTCTAGTTTTCATTTTTTAGCTTATGAGTTGTAGAAGTTTAAGCGCGACTATATTGGGTATATATAAAAGGACCGTATTCTGCATGAAAAATTAGCAAATGTTAAATTAAGTCGTGTGATAATAACCATTTACATTGATGAATCGACGTTTGTTTTTCACACCACAAACATACTTTCACTCTATAGCTATCTCTTATCTACTCATATATCATTCTTTAGTCACAAGTTGCTTTTTAGGATGCTTATTGCTAAAGAAAAACGAGTTATTTGTAGAAATAGAACTTACGCTGATGATGATGTCGACAATGAAACTATAAAAACCGGTTAAGAGAATTTTAAAACCAATTATTTCTTATACATTGCAGATGAAGTTATTTCATCACCGGAAAGTAAATATGATCAATTTAGATTAAGGTATCTTTAGTTATTTGTTATTGAAAATTTAAAATCCTTAGATAATAACAAGCTAAAAAGGTAATTGTTTCAACCTTAAACGGTCTTTAAGCCATATTATAACAGTTGTTTAGGTATTAACGTTATAGATCAATTTTGAAACTAAGAGTTTTTTGAGAGGTTATACGTGTGGAAAATTGATACATCGATTAGTATACTTAATCAAATTATAAATTTAAACTCTTTCCGTAATACTTATATAATGTTAATCATTTCAGTAACAATTTCTTCAGCAGATCAAAGTATATCAAAGGTAAAGCTAATTAAAAGTTATCAATGATCTAAAGTGTCACTAAAAGATTAGATTTATTGACTTAATTATCAATTGTAAATGAAATATTATACTATATTGATTTCGAGAAACTAGTTAAAGGTTTCATATAAAAACTTTAAAAAAATAAATTTTAATATAAACAATTTTTTGTTAGATAACTTTGATAAAAAAAGCCCCGTCTTAAAGTTTCGCTTTAGGCCTCCGAAGAGGTTGAACGCCCCTGATCGTATGTACATCTTTTGTTAAGATATTTCCACATTTCATTTTTTATTACATATTAAACACAAAATGTGTTCCTTAAATATTCATGATCATAAATTTGTTGTTGTGAGAATCAAATTTATGTTAATTCGTTGCTTTTGATCAATTTTCAGAAAAGATGTTAAGGAGATTGTAAACTGAAACATAGAACATAGGTGTAGATACGGGGAGAAAAAAAATGAAAAAATGAAAAATATAAATAAAAGAGTATTACTTGGTTCATTACCCTTAAATTATAAAAGAATGGTAGATTACTCAAAACTAAGGACATGCTTGGTTTAACATGGAGGAATGGTAATGGAAATGGCAAGGGTAATACTAAGGAATATAATGAGCATTCCTTAGTAATATGTTAATCACTGATGTTGCTTGGTTCGTACCATTCGATGTTATTTGCATATTATGGTTGTTTGTAATTTTAATCATATGTGTATACAAAACCCATTGCGAGTGATGTTAAAAATATTACATCTTTGTAAAAACGATAAAAAAAGTGTATAATAGACACATTGCTAGTTACATTTTTTTTGCTATGAGTATATTTTAAGATTAGCACAAAAAGTGAATATAACTGGTTAGCAATTTATAAACACATTAATTTGTTGCTCGGAATGACAATCGGTATGAATTTGAGAATATGGTATGTTGATCCCAATGAACAGATTTTAAACTCCTTAGCTTGATGTAAGGTTTAGTTGTATTGAATAGATTCACGATAACTATGGTAGAAGCTAAGATTGAGAATATCACAAACTATGCGGAATCTAGTTTGTAATACTAAGAAGAACAATGAAACAGTAAAACAATAAAAAAACAGTTTATCAAACTTTCAGCCTCAATATATTAAATACGAATACTCAAAAGTATTAGGGTTACAAAAAACCTTGAAGCTATGACAATAACTCATTTTTGATACATTGAATTCGATACCCTAGGTCCTCCTTTTATACACCAAAGAGTCCTATAAGGCTTACAATACTTTCTTAAATTATCATGATATTTTAAACAAATAACTTATACATATCTTTTAGAAAAATAACTCAATACTTATATTCGTAAGTATTCTTTTTCTCCAATCATTTCTCTTGTCTTTATCCATTTGACAGTAGTAACTTTTCCAAGCAGTTGTAATCTTTCAGCAGTTTAAACCAGCAGCATTAACTTTTGAACTAGGCAGTATTAACTCTAAGAATCATCTTGAAGTCATTAAATCCCAACAGGATAGAATGAGTAAGAATACTCAATTATGTATTGATTCCTTGTTGTTGTTTGATTTAATTATTGACTTGGTTATCAAAATTTTGACACACCATATAAGAACAAGTGAAATTTAATTCATCAACTATTTTTGTAATCTTTCTATTACATCTTCTCAATTTACACAATAGGTTTCTTATAATGAAATATTGCTAGGTGAGAATAAAAAAATAATTCTCATCTGACACATGTCACTCTATGATGTGATTTTCTAAAATAAAATGGATGGTTAAGATTGCACCTCCTTATCTTAATTTTTGATAGGACCCACATTGTAAATGCTTTATATAATATTATTGATTATTGATATTGATGACGTATAGTATGGTCCGACCCGACCCATAGATACTATTTTGGGCTAATTATTGTTATCGCTACTTGGGCCGCGGGTTATGGGTCACGGCCACGGATACTCGTCCAGGCCGCGGCTGGAGATAGCAAAGTATATGGCACTATGCTCCGGCATGCGGTGTACTTAGGCGCTATTTTAGGGACATATAGCCCAATCAAATAAGGGATATACTCTCCTTATTTAAATATGCTAAGGATAAGGTCGGATCCCGGGTCTGTCGGCCTTATCTTGGGCCGAAAGATAAGGAAACCCTACGGGGTCTGAGGCCTATAAAAAGAGGATAACATTCATTGATTCAGGTAGGACCTAAAAAACCCGAATACTCTCAATTGTCCTCCAAAACAACCGATACTTACTCTCACGCCGGAGTCTAATCGTGGGATCCGCTCCCACGATAAGGTTAACGGTGTTTTACTTCCTTGTGCAGGGTTCTCAATAAATTCACTTGGTGCAAGAAGAAGGTGTTTTGTACTCGGAAAACAGCTTATTCGGGCCAAACACAAACAGACCCAACTTTTGCATCAACAAGTTGGCGCCATCCGTAGGACCCAACACTAGGAACTACCAGAAAAAATGAGTGCAATGGCCAACTCCACTCCGGTGATCACCACTGTCAGGAACACTGATGGCAGAGAAAAAACACCCAGAGAAACGGACACTGCGCCTCAGTCCAGTATCCAAGAGTTCTGTGAAAAGCACTATGATAACATCTTGCCGATCATCATGGAAAAGGCACGTCAGGACAAGAGAAAGGGTCTACAATCCAGGCTAGACTTTGGAGACACCCCCAAGAGGGCTCGAAGAATAAGGAGTGACTCCCTCAGCTCTGGTGACAGAAACTCGCCCGCGAGGTACTACCACAGGAGGGAAAAATCAAAAACGGATGCTAGGAGAAAAGACGAGGACAGGAGTGTGTTCAACCGTCTAAGTCACCGCAAAAGAAGCGCTTTTGAACGACTCAGCAACACCTACTCCCCTAGCACGACCAAGTCCGGACCAAGCAATACAACCCCTAAAGATCGTTCGCGCGGGAAAAATCCATCAGACAGTAGAGATCGTTCTTCGGACAGGAGCCGCTCCAGGATCAGAAGCCACCTCCGCGGTGTCAAAGAGTCTTATGGCGATACCTACTCCTCCCAAAAGACTAGGCACAGAGATCGCTCCCGCAATAATGACCTCTAGCATGAACGCGTGACCTTAGCACGATTTAAAGACAACTCGTGACCTTTAGCACGCTCTGGTTGACCTTAGCACAAATAATGAAATAAAAACAAACTAGCAACTTATTAAAGATCTGTACGGAATAAAAATACACGACATAAAAGAAATAAATAAGCCACTGAATAAAGAAAAAACACCCACTCATTGTCAAAGATGGATCCTTGCCATTTAACTTTCTCTTTTGTCTATTCCATTTGTCATTACTCCTGACATCTCTAGGAATCCCATCGCGCACTTAATATGACAAATATCATATCATATGATATATATATTCATCTCTCTCTACTCTTTAGACAAGTTATAAGGTGAGCGTATTGATGTGTTGTGTTAAAAGGAATGTTTGCTGTTTCCACGTGATTTACTAGAGATGGGAAGGGAAAATAACCCCACGTTTCTAATATTGAGAAGAGGGCTGTCACAAGGTTAGTGGCAACGGGCTGGTGGATTCTGTGGAAGATCCAACCCTCAGATGAAGTAAACACTATGCGAGAAGGCTCAAGAGCTTTCCGGGTTTTTGACAAGGGCAAGTGTGATGCCGAGTGGGTTGTATCGGGGTGTTATAAGCAGCAAACAAAAAACAAAGGTAAAAAAAACGTGACCCTTTGCGGAGAATCAGGTTGAGAGGAAAAATAACGGAAAAGTGGTGGCAATTAGCAGCTCTGTCGGTGTGCTGGCGGTGTTACTAATAGGATGTAAACGAAATAAAGTTTATGGTATTTAGGATCCTCCGGATCATCGGCGAGTGCCGATGACGGAGGGACAAGTTTTTTGTGATGGTAGGTTGTTTTGGAATGACTGATTTTGGAAGTGAAAGGTGTTTGGATCGATTCGCTTGATTACCATTTTGAATGATAAACCCCTTGTGTGATCTTGCGATTGATTGAGAATATATATAGCTACACAAAACCCTAAGCTTTCGCATTGACTCTGCTTACAGAACGGGCTGTGGTGCGCCTTGCTTGTTATGTCTGTAGACTGAGATAATGCTCCACCCGCGCCCGTCCGTGCTGCGAGAATCGCGAAAGCTCGACTGAAGAAGTTAAACTAGAAAGAAGAAATAAAACTCAAAAACATTAACATATAAACAAAACAAGAAACGTGACCTTAAGTCACGTTGTTAAGTCCAACTCGTGACGCTTAGCACGATTTAACAACTACATGAACTTAAGCATGAACGTGAATTAACAACTCTGACCTTAGCAGAATGGAACGTAGACCTTAGCACGATTTAACAACTCATGACCTTAGCATGAACGTGACCTTAGCACGATTTAACAACTCGTGACCTTAGCACAAATAAAAAATAAGACAAACAACTTATTAAATTATACGAATAAAATACACGACACTAATTCATGACTAGAAGCCACGAATAAAAGCACCATCATTCAATGGATCTTGCCATCCTGAACTTTCTCTTTGTCTTGTCATTTTCATTGTACTGCGACAGAACTATAGTCCCATCCCACTAAATATCAAATATCATATCATATGATTATTATATTTCATCGTCTCGTTCTCTCTATACAGAAGCCTGTGAAAGGTGAGGTTGTTTTAAAAAGGAATGGTTCTTTCGTGAGTTTTTGATGGATGAAGAGTGGAAAACTTGACCCAACGTCTAATATTGACGAAGAGGCTCGTCAAGGTCAGTGTGGGCAACGGTTGGCTCGACTGCCGGTTCGGTGATTCTGGAAATAGATTACCAACCCTTCGAAGATGAAGAAAACAGCTAATGCCGAGGAACGCGGCTCAAGGAGGCTGTATCCGAAAGTTTGTTGACAAGGGCCAATGTGTGATGCCCGTTTATCGACGTGGGTCGGTTGTTCTAGAGGTCGAGATATATGCATGCAACGCAAAGTGAATAAAGGTAAACAAAACGTGACGATCAAATAAAATTACTAATGCAAAACAGCATAATCACTTGCATCACCATTAATGCAGGACCCCTACCGATTATAAAATTAGCTTTTCTAAATGAAGAATAATTATTATAAGACATAATGAATATGAATGGAAAAAGAAACATGATGGTAATAAAATAAAACCATTCACATGAGCCATCATAAGTTGTTTGCTCATAAGATCTCGTAATGTGCACAATAACGAGAATAGCAAAACATTAACATAATATGAAGAATGTTAGACAATGATAAAACCCATTCAAGAGTTATCTTGCATTGATAGAATATTTATAGTACACAAACCCTAATGCCCTAAACCCACAAACGGGCTTGGGCCTACTTATTCACTAATACTCCCCCGCAGTTCGAGCGGCGAAATCGCAAAAGCTCAAACTGAAGAAGTAAACTAGAAAAGAAGAAATAAAACAAAACATTAACATAAACAAAACAAGAACGTGACCTTAGCACGTTTTAACAACTCGTGACCTTAGCACGAACGTGACTTTAGCACGATTTAACAACTCATGACCTTAGCATGAACGTGACCTTAGCACGTTTTAACAACTCGTGACCTTAGCACGAACGTGACCTTAGCACAAATAAAAAATAAAACAAACAACTTATTAAATTATACGAATAAAATAC
>BQNB010182931.1:0-12451 GCA_026074375.1 Tanacetum coccineum | reverse complement strand
AGGACAAACAATATTTTATCTCCTGGATGTCGTATCCCGACGAAGTGTGAAGATTGAAAATCTTGTTTCGGTTCGTGATCGCGTGCTTGAATAGTCAATATTTTAGGTTTTGGATTCTAAACCTAATAACGCAAAGGGAAAGCACATAAAAGCACGCTAATCTAAAAATTAAGGCAACTTAAAAATCTAAACAATATTTAAAAAAAACAATTAATAACAAATTAATGACTAAAAGCAAACTAACTAATTAACTAAAAATGACAAAATAAAACTCTAAAAACTTAAAATGCAAATTTCTAAACTAAAATGTATTAAAATATTTTTTTAAAACACATAAATTATTTTTTTGAATTTATAAACTATTTGAAACTAGTTTTTAAACTAAAAATTAAATTAAAAATACTAAACTAAATCCTAAATTTTAGAGAAAAATTATAAAAATACTAGAAGATATTCCTAAGGTTTACAAAGAAAAACGGGACAATAAGCTCCTACCAATAAGCTGCTAAAACAAATAAGCTAAATATGCTAAAAGCTAAACTGTGTATATTAATTAAATGATGCCAATGAATAATTAAAAAAGACCCCAGGGCAGATGGTAAAGCGTGTGTGTTGTGTAAGGGAGGTCATAGGTTCGAGTCCTGTGACCTACCTTTTTGCAAAAACATTTTTTTTTCATTTTTCTTTTTGAAAAGGCTAAAGAATAAGCAAAAATTAACAACTTTAATAAATTGACTTATTGCTAAAACTTATTATTAAGCTAAGAAAAAGCACAAAACAAATGACAGTTTTGGTTTTTAAGGACTTGTTTGCTTTTAGCTAAATCTGTTAGGCTCTTTAAGACTCAATAAGCAAGAAGGAAGACTAATAAGCTAAAACAGACCTAGTCATATACTCAATAAGCACTTGAAACTAATAAATAAGCAAAAAAAATTAAGCTTAAAAACCACAAAAAACATTAAGACAGTTTACTTTAAAAGGGACTTAAAGGACTTATGACAAATTTTTAGCTAAATTTAAGAACTATTAAGCACTAAGAATAAGCTAAAAAGTGAAAACAGATAAAGATCTATACTCTAATAACTCAAATAAGCTGGATTTAAGCAAATAAGTTTAGATAATAAGCTAGAATAGTATAATGAAAAAGGACAGTTTACTCTACTATGTTTTTGGCATTTTGAATATGAAATGACTTTTTGCAACTTAAATTTAAGATTCAAAAACAATTTTGACACACTAAAAACTTTAAACAGATGAAAACCAGACTCCAATAGGCTAAAAACAATCAAAATAAAACAAAAATAAGCTAGATTCTATCCATAATTTGATCTGCAATATAAGACTTTTTAAGAACAAACCAAAAATTCCATTAATTGACTGATTTGATCTAGAAAATTTAGGATGCATTCCCGACACTTGATAACTCAAAAAAGATTGCTAATGATGCAAATGAGACCTAATTTTGAGCACAAAAAACACACCTTAAGCATACTTTTGAAAAGTTTATCAAATAAGCAGTTTGAAAAACCAAAGAACTAGCAGACTTGAACATTTGATAAATCAAACCTCAAAACTTAATAAAACTTAATCTAGGCTTGAGAAAACTAATCCTAAGTCCTAATTAGAGCGTATGCAAACTGTTTTGATCACTAAGTCAAACTGAACACAATTTTATCATGCTAAATCTGCTTATCCCAAACACCCCTTTAAACTTTTGAAAACCAATTATAAGCTGAATAAAACCTTAATAAGCATAAATTATTGAAAACAGATGAACAAACATGATATTTAAGGACAAATAAGCAATAATTTCAGATCAATAAGCTCCAGATAATAAGCTAAGCTTATATGCTGATTTGACTATATTGAAACAATTTTAACACCATAATGAACAAACAACTTTAAAAATCAAATAAAACTAATAAAATACTAAGATCTAAACATTATAAGCTGTCATAAGATAGAATAAGCATTAATAAGAACAGATTTAAGAACTAATAAGCAGAATAAGTAGATTTAATAACTAAGACAGAATTTAAACTAGAAAGATGAGAAATCAATACTCACTTGGTCCTTTGCTTAAACAAGGACTGAATTGCTCTTTAGAGCTTATCTACAAGCTCCAGCTTGTTGAAAACAAGCTGGTAAGGTCCTATAAGCCCATCCATGTCTGGCTTATCATCCACATTTAAGCTTAAGGCAACTTTGAGGTGATTTATGTGATTAGATTATTCAGTTAAGCTTTAAATAAGCTAAACTGAATTAGAACTAGCTTTTTAGGTAACAAATAGCTTATTGAGCTTATTAGGTTATGTCTAAACACATTTGAACAAAATTGCATAAAAGTAAAACTATTAATTCAACCCAAGATTTGAAAAGTAAACTGAATTCTTATTAATAATGAAAGGAGTACAAGCTTTAAAATGAACTTAAAACATTACAATAAGCTAAAAATTAAAATAAAAGCTAGATAAAAACTACTTCATTTTGTGTGACTGAGCCTCCTTTTATAGCAGGTGAGGAAGGATCCAGAAGGAGAGGAGCGTCCTATATCATCCCATCTCAACCCTTGATTCGTAACAAACCATTAATCCACCCTTTTGAGCCCTTAGATCATTTTTCCACGTATCTCAGCCAATAGGAGTCTAAGGGATTGCCAGCTTGTCAGGTGTTGATGTCATACCATTCTACATAAACTTCTAGAAAGGAGGGGGCGTGTGGTGGATTTACCCTGAGCTTCGTTGTGGTGAAAATAGGAGGGAAGGGAGACGATGCACAATAATTTTGACCAAGTGCTATTGTTTGACTTGGACAGGGTATTTAGGATTGGGCTTTGACATTACTTGGGCCAGGACTTAGATTTTTTTAAATGGATATGGATTTTAGACTTTGAAATGGACTAATAATTTTTGGCTAAGGATCTTATAATCAAATATTAATGAGCTAACCTGGCCCATTAAACGGGTACGGGTCGGCCCATTAAAAATGAAAAACGCCTTCGGCTTTATTTTCTCATGCTCTTCCAATCCCATGCTCGGTTTTGTCCATTTTTGGCTTTGTTCTTGTCTTTTTGTGGATATCCGTTACCTGCAAGACACAATTCACAAAATAGACATATACAATGTATTTTCTATTTATTTTTGGTCATTTAAGCTTGTTTTAATAAAGAAAATTAACATGTGATTAAACACATATCAAGCATATCCAGTTTACTGAATACGGTATATCAATCGTCTGATACAATAGTAGTTTTAATTTTTCATGTTCCATTTTTGTGTTTAGTTTTCTGTATTCTTTTTCTTCTGAACTTATCCTACTGATGATTTTCTGATTCTTTTCAGTAGCTAGAATAAAGGAAATAATAATCAAATAATACTTGGCCATGGAAGATAAAAAGATGGCGAAACAATTCATGAATTCATCTTTTGAAAAGTTATGGTATTTGGCGAATGAGGATGATGAGGAGGAGACTTATCTGTTTGATATAAATGAATTTCTGGCTATCCAAATTCATAGTAGCATTCCATCAAAATCCACAGGGACTCACGAATCATTGTACTTGACTCTTGATGAAAAATATGATGCTATTACGTGTGATTTTTCACCCGAGCTGGAGTTCTTATTGGCATCTGGATCACACACTATTGTTCCAGTTTATTTTCTTGATACTTTTGAAGAAGAATCCGATGTATTTGACTTGTTCAAGATCGATGTCAATTTGTTCAATTATGATACACCTCTCGGGATGATTTTTGATAAATTAAACGATTAAGTAGTATGGAGGATGATTTGTTTGCTTATGAAGTGGGAATTGCTGAGGATTTTTTCCTATGTGCTGAACAACCATGTGATGTTTTGGAAAATGGCGATCTTGATGTTTATGAACCACGACAATGTTATGATGAATATAAGAGAATGTATGTTGAAGCTGTAATCCTAATTGATAATAGATTGGTAAAACTCATTGACATAACCTTGGAACAATGGTTAGACCTCAAATTCAGAGATTATAAAAAGGTTGATAAAGAAATTATAGAAGGTGTGGTTGCTACATGGTTAATTCAAAGTTGTAGGAAGCAATTCGAGGAGTACATGGAAATAAAAAGGCGATCGGAAGTAAAATAAATTAACACCGATGTGGAATGCGATCCAACTAATGTTGGGTTTGCAATATGGTTGGCTTCCAAATTTAATAACCATATGAAAATAGATTGGTACACAAAGAATGCACTATGACTTGATGATGATGAGGTATTAACTTATGACATGGTTGGAAGATGGGATTTGGAAGGAACCTACTTATGACACATGTCATGAATGCAAGACGTTTTGTTTCAAAAGTGGACATGTTGAATGTCCCACTTATAACTAGAAAGAAGATGGATATTGTAATAGAGGAAATTTACCCAGAATGATTCAAGTAGACAACATGGTTTATTTTCAAAATTATGAGTGGTATGAAGGATTGGAAAATGGTGATTTAAAAGAGGAAGCTTTAAAAGAAAAAGCCATCTTGGAAGGATCATGGGGATATAAGAATAGGAAAGGGAATAATTTTTGCTCTTGGTTAAAAGAAAGTTTCAGTAATTATCTCGAACTTGATTATGAACTAATGATAAAGTTAGAAGAATATTGGTGGGGAAAGAAAGAAGAGGAAGAATCAAGTGAAGATGCTTGGAGCAATTACTTTAATAATGCTAACGATGCAATTCAAGCGTATCAAGAATGGTTTGATGATCATGAGCCAATGGAGGGTGATGATGATGACATCGGGGACTTAGATGATTACTTGATTCCACATAATGCATCTTACTATGTTGACGAAGAGGAACAAAGATTCAAAGAAAGGAGGAGCAAATTACTTGGGATACCTTACGAGAAACCACCAACGTTCAAATTTGCAAAGTTCGAGGTAATTAAATACTCATTGGGACCAGTAGAAGAATATGTTGCTATTAAGGAATATGATTATGATATTTGGCTACTAACCAAAGAAAATGTGTCTCACGTCTACCAAGAGATTTTTTGTTAAAAAGACGAAGGGTGGTCCGTGATGCTTATGACGTAGAGCTGAAGGGAGTCTAACTTAAAGACTCTTCAACAAACAAAAGTGCTTGTCAGGAGACAACCTAAAATGTAATTTCAATTTTTGCATAGAGTCTGTGTTAGCCTATCAAATCACATCAAACACACACGAAAATCATGAAATCCTAGAGAGAGAAAGATTTGGAGAGAAAAAGAGTAAGAAGGAAAATGGAAGGCTTTCATTAACTATTAAAATAAAACCAACACCCTCCCTAACATGACTATAGGGTATTATTTATATAAAAAGACATGACTCCTATGAGATCGTTGGGCCTAAGGACGAACTAGATGGCTTATAGCCCCGACACCTATGGCTAATTAGCTTAGTAATTCCTTAACTTACGTTTTTCCTATACACGGCTCAGGAAAATATACCATACACTCTTAACATAAAAACACAACTAGACAATCTCCGCCCTAAGGGAGTGTTAATTAACACTCAGGTTTCACGTCTTGTGACGTCTTGAATCTTGGAGCCTTGTGTTCTTGGAAATTCTTTTGAAGTTCCTTTTGCATGCTTGTGATCTTGGATCTTGATCTTTGACTTGATATCTTTTAACTTAATCTTGTAATATTGGTCTTTGGCTTTGATTTATCTTGACTCCTGAGATCTTTAAATCTTTATCCTTGAATATTATGCCGCCTTATGATCTTGTGTCTCTACCCTCATGCTTATTGTCTTGAAAGCTTGCTAACAATCTCCCTTAACATTTGTCTTTGACATGATTACTTATACCACACGATAGATGAAATATCACTTGATCCACATAAAAGATATACCATTGTCATTGTAAGTCAATCTTGTCGATGAGGTTCTTTTGAGGAAGTGCTTGTACATTAGAGTTTGCATAAGACCTTGAATTATGTACTTGAGCTTTCATCATGTATTTGTCTTTGTTGATTGATCATGAGCATGGGGTCTTGAATCTTGACTCAGCTAAAATGAGGTTGTAATGCCGTTACTTATACCTAAAAATTGATGTTAGTGATAAACAGTAGATATAGACAAATATGGATTTATCATTCGGCTTAAGTTCGGTTACATTAACCTTTGATTCTATGAGGACACGGTTACATTAGCCTCTGGTTCTGTAAGGACCGTTTTACATTATAAATATTGTACATGTGATCAGGTAGGTTCAATTTAGAAGAACATCCTTAACAATGCTTCCAGCTCAAAGTGTTAGATCATCTAACACAGTTGCTTTAGATTCACCATACTTGCTTGTTCTCATTACCGAAACATCTTAAAGCAGACAACACGGTAAGAGTGAATCAGATAGTTACTAGCTTTCCTTATGAGTCGTCAATTCATTTACTGGACCATTTATCAAAATAGTCCATTGACATAACTTGATTCATGTAGAAATCTCCAGTTACCCACCGTAGAGCTATTTGATGTTGACTCCAGGAAATACGAAAATCATGAAATCCTAGAGAGAGAAAGATTTAGAGAGAGAAAGAGTAAGAAGGAAAATGGAAGGCTTTCATTAACTAGGGAAAATAAGAAACAACACCCTCCTAACATTTTATATATTGGAATTTGTGTCCTAGTGAGATTTTTGATAGATCTCGTTGGCTCTAGTCTCTATAAGTGCACTTTTGTTATTTGGTGATCGAAGGCTGGCGCGGACTGCCACCTTTTCAATATCTACGATCTTGGAATGAGAAAGTTGATAGAAGCATTTTGTATTCCGTGAGAAATGAAACAAACTTCTTTTGAGAGAAGCCTGGGTAGTTGGGATGGGTTGTGTATTGAATCAATGGGTCCATGATGACTTGTCTTTAATACCAGAATCATCTTTGTGATTACTGATAGATTATGCATTAACTCGGTTTCTGCCTAAGGTTGTATGGAGGGCTTCTTTCTTTACACCTTTTATCCTTACATTTCTTTTTCATTCTTCAACCCCTTCAATGTTATTCCAACGCGTCCTCATGATCACCATGTTGGGTTTGTTCCGGTGATAACTCATGCCTTGGATAACATTCTTCCCAATCTTACTTTACTTCTTTTTCCAATCATACCTAAAGACTTCTATTCTATCTAATGGAGTGTCCCTGGGTAGATCCGTCCGGTTCTGGCTGGATCATGGAACAAAATACCTATTCTTAACTGCCTTATAACACCATAAGAAACAATAGTTGGTCGGTCTTTGGTATTTCCATAGAAGCCATAAAACCATTGAAAAATCAATCAATGTGTTTGAGAAATCATTTATTACACATTGAGAGTTGTTTATATCACCCAAAAAGCTCCCCATACACATATGCATCATATTATGAAAGAGTTTTGCACATGCGAGGTCAGGAACGCAGATCTTATCCAAATTAAGCCTTATTGATCACATTTTATTCACTATTCTCCCCTCAAAAATTGCATATGTGGTTAAGAGTCTTATCCATTATTAAGCCGTATTGATCACATTTTAATCACTATTCTCCCCGTCAAAAATTACATATGTGGTGATAATTTTTGACTTTACAATTAAAATACAAGTTAATGTATGTTGATCCACTTTTAAATTAACTAATCAATGGGAGAACAGAGTACATACCGAATGAACTAATATTAAATGGTTCATTTATATAAAAAATTATACTCCCCCTTAATAAAACATTAGAGTGAAAACTTAGAGCGGGAGTTTGTTGAGCATACAATTTTGAAAGATTTAAAAATTTGTTTTTGAGAATATCTTGAAAAAATTATGCTTAACAGGAAAATGATTTTATATTTGTCTTATTAATTAACATTTCCTTGGTGCTTCTCTCTATCATTTTATTCAAACTATGAATCTTTATATGAACTTTGCCAAGACCGGAATGTATGAACTTCCTCGTGTTTTAAGAATAAAAATGTACATAATGAACAATTTCTTTACTTTGGATCCTTCAGAATTCGTTGAGAATAATTGAAGAGTACATGTTTTGAAACTTTGTAAACTCTCGCTCGAGAAACTTCATTATACACCCGTGTTAATATGAATTAACATTTCTAGGTGAGTAAATGTTATCGATTGTCAAGAGACATGTCAGAGAAGTGTATTTTTGAAATTTTTTGATTTTGTAGTTGCTTTTATAGGTTTTATAATTTTATATTTTGTTTTTCTGATAAATATAATAAAGAATTACTAAGATTTTGCAAGACTTCAAGCTCATGTGGATACAACTGGCGCATTACCAAGTGATACCACCAAATATTTAAACCTATCCAACTGGATGAGCTTTGTGAAAAGTCGGCCAATAGGTAATCCAGTCCTTGAAAAATACAGTTCACTCATACCTTTTTCTACGAAGCTTACCTTGATGAAAAATTGTAGCTGAACGGCGATGTGTTTTGTTCTTTGTAAGTGTTGGACCGGGTTAAAGGAATGGCTATGGCAGATGTTAATCACAATAGATAGGAATCTAGTAGAAGTGAAACCTAATTCCGTTAACTACGTCCCGCAATTCTAAATGACTTTGGCACAACAAGCGGATAAAGTCACAATAATCTGCTTCCACGTATTGACAACATTTACGAGTCTTGTTTTTTTTTGAGGACCAGCCTACCAGCTTTTCGCCTAAGAATTGAGTTGCACTAGAAGTCCTCTTGAAGGTGTCTCGACATCCCACATAATCAACATTTGAAAATCCAGTTAGTTCAAAACCATAATCTTTCGTATACGAGAGACCTATATTGACGGTTCATCGGAAATATACGCAAGATCCTTTTTAACCCACCTTTAAGGTGCTTCCTCGGTTGGTGCTGCGTAAAATGGTGTTTTAATTAAATATAAGCTCATGTAAAAATTTATAAACCGGTCTACCGATAACACCACTAATGTGTAGAGAACTCGGATTCGTAATATAGTGCATATTTGGTAAATCCGAGGTCGTCCCATAAGCTAAGGTTTACTAGTTAAAGTTTGATTATGTCATGTTTTAAAATGTTTTTAAAATTGATTTTAATAACTACAGGAAAGTAAATGCAATAAAGTAAATTGATAGAAGTATTCAGGGAGAAAAGCGTGCTAGCCTAACCATTTCGTTACTAATGCTATGATTACATTTTCCTGTGCAATTATAAGTTCCATTAGTGGTTCTAATATAGACATACCCGAATTGGCATTTGAGGTCTGTCCTATACTTACTCTGCGATCTCACATTCCCCTACGATCACACGAGCAGGGCATCTAAGTTTGTAGTGGTTAATTCCCAACTACCCTTAAGACTAATCTATAATCTAAACCGATTATTAACCCCCTCTGAAAGAGTTCTTGCATTTTTAAGTATTTATTATGGCAAAGGCAGTAATTTGGTCAATTCCTACACTAGGGATAGGTGCCAAGCCACCATAGTACCCTTCGGCCGTCATCCCAGTACACAGGTAGTCTAATATCAGGATTAACAAGATCTAAGCCACCCTCTATACTACCAAAACACATGGATCAATGAAAGGCTATAAGGATATATAACAGAACCATAATTAAACGGGAAATATTAATCATAACAATAGTAAATACATGGTTTAGAGGAGCCAGCACTTAGAGTGCTTAGCACTCAATGGTAAATATGAAATGCAAGAAATTAATGAATATATACATTGATTTTGAAATCATCATTGTTCTTACAGTGAATGTTATGAATGATTAATTTCTGATAAATATATAGAAAGAATTACTGTGATTTTGCAAGACGTTTAAGCTCATGTGAAGACAAACTGCGCATACCAAAGGGACGAACCAAATAATTAAACATATCCACTAGAAGGGCTTTGGTAAAGAGTTCGGCCAATTGATAATTAGTCTTGACAAGATACAGTTCAATCGTACCCTTTTCTACGTGCTCCTTGATGAAATGGTAGCGGACTGCGATGTGTTTTGTTTTTGAGTGTTGGACCGGGTTTCAAGATATGGCTATGACTGATTTCGAATCACAATAGATCGGAATCTTATTAAACTAAAAGCCATAATACATTGACTATGTCCGCATCCAAAGGACTTGGGCATAGCAAGCAGATAGAGACACATATTCTGCTTTCGTGGTTGACAACGTCGTACAGTCTTGCTTTTTCGAGGACCAGCCCACCAACTTTTCGCCTAAGAATTGAGTTCTACCAGAAGTACTCTTGAAGGAGTCTCTACATCATGCATAATCAGTATCTGAAAATCCCGTTAATTCAAAATCAAAATCCTTCGTATACCAAAGACCCTTATTCATGGTTCCCTAGAGGTAACGAAAGATCATTTTAACCTCCTTGAGGTGCTTCTCGGTTGGCTGAGCCTGATATCGAGCACATAAACAAGTAGCATGTACAATGTCCGGTCTGCTTGACGTAAGATACATTAGGGCACCAATCATGCTTTGATGTTTCGTTGCATCGACTAGAGTCCCATTTTGATCTAGGTCACGCTTATCTTTGATCTCCATGGGAGTACCAATGGGATCAAAAGTTTCCATTCCATATTTTTTAAGGATTTATAACACATAGTTAGACTGGTTTATGAAGATGCCACAGGGGGATTGGTTAACTTGTAAACCAAGGAAAAACGTCATTTCCCCCATCATCGACATTTCGAAGCGGCTTTTCATAAGGTCAGCAAATAATTGGGTATACCTAGGGTTTGTACAACCAAAGATAACATCATCTACATAGACCTGTACAACTAAGATGTCATCGTTGAAGCATCTTATAAACAATGTTGGATCAATGGTGCCTTTGAAGAAGTGATTATGTAGGAGAAACTTTGACAATTCGTCATACCATGCCCTCGGTACTTGCTTTAACCCGTAAATTGCCTTCTTTAACTTGTAGACATGACTTGGATGATCAACATCAATAAAACCTTCAAGTTGACAAACATACACGTCTTCTTTTAACAAACCATGCAAGAAAGCAGTTTTCACGTCCATTTGGAATACGATGAACGATTTGTATGTCGCAAAAATATCCTGATAGCTTCCATCCTAGCAACCGGAGCGAAGGATTCTTTAAAATCTATTCCTTCCTCTTTATGGTACCCTCTCACAACCAGACGAGTCTTTTTTCTAATAACCGTGTTCTCTTCATCATGCTTATTTTTGAATAACCATTTTAAAGTAAGGGTTTTGATGTTATCTGGAGCAGGAACTAACACCCATACATTAAGTCTTTTGAACTGGAGAAGCTCTTCTTGTATTGAGTCCATCCATGCAGGGTCGGTCATAGCCTCTTTTACATTTTTTGGTTCCATAATGCTCACAATCAGTACGTAGATGCACATGTCACCATTAGTTCATAAATGATTGCGTGTCAAGACTGGCCGTGAGGGTTCTCCTATCACTTGTTCTAGAGGGTAATCCTTAGTCTATTGCTATTCATGAGGGTAAGGTTGATAAAACGTATGCATGTTTGATGGATTCACATATTGTGAAGATGATGATTCAACAACACTTGTGGATGGTGGAGCAAATGGGTTCTTGAATACATCTCCATCAAACATTGCATTGGGAACATTATCAACAACTATTTTAGGTTAGAGTAGAGCTTGATTATCTTGTTGCTGGACATGTTGTTGTTGTGGTTTGAGCTCGTCAATATCCTGTGAAGTGTTTGGAATATTTGGAGATTGTGAAGATGAATTTGTTCGTGTCGATATTGTGTCTGCTGTTGTTGTAGATGCCGTTGGAGTCTGAAGAACTTGAGGAGCTGAAGTAGCAGGAGTAGTTCTTGGAGCAGCTGACAGTTTACCACCAATATAATCATCATACATAGCTTCAAACAATAGATCCAATTCACGTTTAGTTGGTTTTTGAGATGTTATTGTTGACAGATCATAAGTAAGATCGAGTCCTGAACTAATTTGTCCAAAATGCATGCTTTAAAGCCCGGGTTTTGAAATTCGTTGTTCAAAAGCCATAGCTGAAAGCTCATCAAATGTCACGTTCATCGTCTCCATGATTTTTTTTGTCCTTCGGTTGTATACTCTCTAAGCACAAGAATTATCAGAATAGCCAACGAAGAAGTCAATGTCACCTTTTGCACCAAGCTTCCCAATGTCTTCACGATCATTCTTGATAACAGAAAGCCTCGAATACATGAAGAAAGGAGATATTCGGTTTTCGGTCATTAATAAGCTCATATGGTGTTTTTCCAAATCGATGGTGAATGATGGAGCGGTTTTGAGTGTAGCATGCAGTAGCAATCGCTTCAACCCATAAGAATAACAGAGCACCCAAAAAAATAACATTGTTCTAGCAGCCCTTACTAATGTCTGATATCTTCATTCTACGACTCCATTTTACTAAGGAGTTTTCACAGAAGAAGATTGGTGAGAGATGCCAACACTGTCAAAGTATTCTTTTAGGACATGATTCTTGAATTATGTACCGTTGTCGGTTCTTA
>BQNB010182928.1:0-12451 GCA_026074375.1 Tanacetum coccineum | reverse complement strand
AATTAGTTTTAATTAGCTTCCTAATACAATTAATTACCTTCCTTTGTAAGCCTTAATATCCCTCTATATAAAGGGTATTAGGTGTGTAGGTTTAAGGATCGAAAAAAGTGTGTGTTCTTAATGAGAGTCGACTAAAAGAAAACGTGTGTGTGTGTACACATTTTGTTAGTTAGTATAGATTAATAGTTAGTTAGTAGCCCCAAATTATAGTTGGGGTAATAGGGAAAACATATGAATGAAAAACCTTGTTCATAACATTGTTCTTTATTGTTTAATTCCGCTGTGCATATTGTTTATGTTCAATGTTAATTATCCTAGATATAGATCTAAACAATCTGAGCTTAAAACGATCTTATCAATTGGTATCAGAGCCATGTGGCTCGTGATATCTAGGATCTACAAGGTTTTTGGTATTGTGTTCTTGATGAAAAAGAAGTAACCAATCTCTGTTTTTGGTGATTGGTTGATTTTGGTGATTTTAGGGTTTTCGCGACACTTAAAAGTGTCGTCTTTATACTGCCAAGCATATTCGTTACTACTTATGTCATTGGTAGTTTATACTGCTAGCCTATTGGAGTTAGTACTGCTAGTGGTGGTTTAAAAGCAGCAACAGGTCTGATGTGATTCTGATTTATGAAGATGATTATATCATCATGATTATCACAGCAGATTGTGATAAAAAGAAGCTGTCAACAGCATGTTTGATTGTATGTTGTCATTTGACGTGATGACATGTTTGTTTAAATTGGGCCTGCTATTGATGTTGAAAGAAGAAGACGTGGTTTGGCAGTATATGTATATGCGTGTGAATTATGGAAGCAATTTTGATATGATACGAAAAGGAAACCCTAATTTATAGGGATTATATTCTGTTTTCCTTTTGGGCGTGGTTGAAGCAGGTTGGATGGCACTGGGCCTAGATAAAATTGTAAAATTTTAGAATGGGCCACTAATGTTGTTATGATTTGTGATTGGGTTGTTTATTAGTGCTGCCAAGGTATATTAGTTAATACTGCTTTGTATTTGTGTTTGTATACAGCAGGTGTACATGTTACTGGTATTCGTTTTTAATGTAGCATTTGGTGTTGTTAATACTGCTAGCTTTATTTTGATGTCACTACTGTTCGTATTGGTTTGGTTTAGTACTACTCGATCAAGGAGAGTTAATGCTGCTAATCTATTTTAGTGTTGCCCGTATATGATACTACTGCCAATATAGTTTGTGAATAAAGAATTAGTGACAGCGTAGCAACATATCAGTGACAGAAAAAGCGTCACAAAAGGTCATAGGAGGAAGGAGAATGGAAATTAGTGACAGTTTTGTAACAGGAAAAAGTGTTGTTGTAAGCAGTTTTGTGTTAACAGTTTATATTGCTTGTTTTTATTACTACTGCTATTGGAAAGCAGTTAGTACTGCCAGATTTAATCGATATCGGACAGAGGACGTTTTTAGTACTGTCAGTTTTGACAGATATCGAACAACACACACATAGAAGGATCTCGAATAGAACTAACAGTTTTTGAAGGTTATTTGTTTTTTATTCTACTATTTGGTTCTTGGATGGTTTCAATGTTCTTAAAAGTTTAAAGGCTCGTATTTTGGATTATTTGTTCGAATTGATTATGAAGATGGTTATTTATCACCTATTTGAAGTTGAAGTGGAGTTACTTGGGTATGTGTTCTTATTATATCTCAAAAGTCCTGCATCTTTTGAAGATAACTTGTTCGTGCTTACAACGATATGACGAAGACTTGTCAGAATCTAGCAAAGGTGTGTGATTTTTCTTATGGTGCTTAATGCTCACATTTGCTATCACTTAGAAGGTGTCTCGTATAGATGAGGATTTTTGTCAAGAGGTTGCAGTCTACTTATATTTCATAGATTTATTTATAAGTTTGGAGTCACGTAGATAGTACAAGACATAAGACACAAGTTTGGGTTATTCTACTTCTACATCAAGTTCGTTATACTTAGTTTTCTTCATCAGTAATCATTACATAAAGCCTACAAAATTTGAAGATTCAAGAGATGGTTAACATATTTTTCAAGGGAAGCTTATTGTTGATATGTTTAACCATCTACATGAACCACTTGAGGGGAAGTGTTTCATTACGACTACTAGTCATTTATTACTACTGCTAGTTTAAAATTATACTGCTCAGAGTCATTTTTTGTATTATGCTTCATGTCGGGTATTTTGAGTATTGGAAGGCTGGATTGGTAGTGTGGTATATGATTTGTAGCTGTTATGATCCAAGTTGCATATCTACAGAAGATCCCTATTAGATGATTACAAAAAGGGGAAGAAGATTACAGGTTTATTGATTTGCAACTTATTATGTGTGGTGGCATGTTCAAGGAGATCTTAAGTCAAGGGGAAGCATTGAAGTTTGTTTCATTCAGGAAAATGATTACATCTCAACTTCAGGGGAAGCTTTGGCTTTATGATGAAGTTCGTACACGACTTTGTTTGTTTTGTCATCATCAAATAGGGGAAGATTGTTGGGAATTATAGATTTGATGAGACAAAAGAACAAAAGAATGAAACAAGAAGGACTTAATCGACAAATTGGAATTCTACAAAAGATAGAGTTTGACTACAAATTAATGATTGGGAAGTTACAAGATGTAACTTAAACGTGTGATGATATGTTACAAAAGTGATTGGTCAATCTCATCATATTAATGATAAATACTAATTAATGTCATTAATGTGTTTTATTAGAATTCCTTTGTAACGTCTTATGGTCTCTATTATATAAAGAGATCATAGACATAGGTTTTATATCCATCCATAGAAACATCGACTGATGAGAGTCGAATAGTAAAGGTGTGTGTGTACACAAAGTTAGTTAGTTAGTACACCATAATTAGTTGGTGTAGCCCCAAGTTGTAGTTGGGGTAATAGGGAAACGTTTAATGAAGAAAACCTTGTTCAATAGCAATTGTCTTTGTTTAATTCCGCTGTGCATATTGTTTTCATTGTTATTGTCAATCTTAGATATATAAGATCTAACCAATCTTGAGCTTAAACGATCTTATCAGGATGCATCACAGTAAACAACAAAATCGTCATTTCCTTCTGGTAATGCTAAGATTAGAGCTTCACATAGCTTATGTTTAAGCAGTTGAAAAGCTGTCTCTTGTTCTTCGCCCCAGATATACTTCTTGTTTTTCTGGGTTAATTCAGTCAAAGACTTTGCAATCTTTAAGAAATCTTTGATAAATCTCCAATAATAACCGGCGAGTCCTAAGAATTGACGTATTTTTGTGGGTGTAGTAGGAGATTTCCAATTCTTAACTGCTTCAATCTTGGCGGGGTCAACATAAAGTCCTTGATTATCAATTAAGTGTCCAAGAAATTACACAATATGAATCCAGAAATCACACTTGGAGAACTTGGCATACAACTTCTCTTTCTTAAGTAATTCTAGGATTATTCTTAGATGATTTGCGTGCTCTTCTTTGTTACGAGAGTAGATGAGAATATTATTGATGAACACTATCACAAATTTATCCAAGTATGGTTTACACACACGATTCATGAGATCCATGAATACAGCAGGCACGTTAGTTAAACCAAATGGCATCACTTGAAATTCATAGTGTCCTTATCTTGTTCTGAAAGCAGTCTTGGGAATATCTTCATCCCTGACTCTCAGTTGATGAAAGCCTGATCTTAAGTCAATCTTCGAGTAGACACTCGAACCTTGAAGTTGGTCAAATAAGTCATCAATCCTGGGTAATGGTAAACATCTTAAGTGGTAATTTATTCAACTCCCCGTAAATCGATACACACTGATAAGAGCCATCTTTCTTTTTAACAATTAAGAACAGGAGCTTTCCCAAGGGTGAAGTACTTGGTTGGATAAAACCTCGGTCTGCTAACTCTTGAAGTTGGTTAGATAGTTCCTGCATTTATGAAGGAGCTAATCTATAAGGTGTTTGGGCTACAAGTGTCGCTCCTGAATTAGATCGATTTAGAATTCTACTTGGCGAACGGGAGGAAGGCCAGGTAGATCGTCAGGAAAAACTTCTGGGAATTCTCTGACTACTAGGATATCTTCTAGTCTTTTCTCCTCTGACTTCTTTTCCATTACTTGGAATACAAAAACTTGACAACCTCAGGATATATATCTTTCGGTTTTTGTACAGGATATGAGATTTAGTCGGGTTTTACTTTGGTCAACTCGGATGATCAAAGTTTTTCCACACCGGTTGATTGGATGTGGATGAACTTGTCCTCGTCACAAATAATTCTAGCATGATACTTGGATAACCAATCCATACCAATGACGACGTCGAAACTACCAAGTTTGATCGGCATAAGATCAATTTTGAAAGGTTGGTTTAACAAAGTCAGAGTTGCACCCTGAATAATGGTGTTTGTGCTTACTAGGTTTTTCGTCACTAATTCGATTTACTGTAAAAGTATCGATTGTAAAGATGACTATTTAGCTAGAGGTAAGGAGATAAATGGATACGAAAACTTTTTTATCGCTTCCAAGAATCAATAATACTCCTAGCTAGATGTTAGTTTAGAAGGAACATACCCGTGACTACGTTCGGGTCTTGGTGAGCATTCCTATCCCTCAACATGTAGGCTCTTCCCTAGGCATTGTTGTTGGTGGTTTTTCAGCACTGATTTGCATAATTCCCTTTCTCTCCACATGCATGACAAGTAACTGTCACTGGTAGCAGATTTACTTCTATGGCTGGCCCTTTGTTCTGTAGTTTCTTTGTTTCCCCAGAAATGGCCCACCTTGTTTAACAAGTATTACACTTAACGGTGCAAGGTCCTGTATGATGCAAAGTGTAATTCTTAAAACAACAAGACGTTTCCAATAACCGATGTGTTTAGTTTGGAGTGAAAGCATAAGAACCTGAGTTTCCTGTCTTCTTTCTGTTTGTGGTTGGTAATAATTGTAGCGTATTGTTTTGATGTTGGTGTTACGGTAGTTATTGTTATTTGAAAGTTCGTCTGTCGTCAAACTTTCGTTTGGGATCACTTGATCATCTTGCACCGAGTGTGCTTTGTTACCTGATCCATATAGCCTCTGGGCTAATGTTAAAGGTTTCCCTCTAAGAGTTTAAGTTGAGAGGCGTAACATTCCCTTCAATACTTCGAGCAATCCCCCGATGAAAACCTTCCATCATTTTCCTCAGAATCTGGCACCATAGTGGGACTAAGTTGCCAATTCCTGAACACCCTTCTCACATACTTCCTGAGATCATTCCCCTTCACATGCAATGGTAAAATTCCATCTTCCATCTCTGGACCTCAAGTTCGGGGATAATACTTTCTTTATCAAAAGCTTCTTGAATTCACCCCAGGCATATCTTGTAAGCTTCTTTCTATCCCAATGAGGTTTGGCAAAAGAATTCCACCAAATAGACTTCTTCATTGAAGTACCAGTAGTCAAACTCACCTTTTAGTCTTCGGTACAGTTGCTACGGAAAACACTGATTCAGTTCGCTCAAACTAGCGGATAAGACCAACAGCGCCTTCCATACCCTTTGAAGTTGATAGTTGTGCAGCTCATGAACTCTTTGTACTACACTTTCTTGCAAACAGGAGCTTCTTGGTCTGGTGTATAATCAGTATTTGACATGTTATGCTTATGCTTCCAAAGCAGGCGAAAACACTAACAGCAACTAATTTCTTGATGGCAAGCCCTAGTCATGGTTTGATGCTTCATATGTTGACGTCCTTTTGGGAGGCATTCTATCAACATAAGACAACACGTAATAAGAAATATCACAATTATTTTCCTTAAAATGCGTAAGGTTCAAAAATAAACATTGTCACAATAGTAAATATCATAATACTTAATTTTGATATGAATTCTAACAAGCATCTAACTTATTAGTTTATTTTCTGGGGGTCATGGTAAGATTCATAATGATGAAGACGGAGATGAAATATAGGACACATGATGAATATAAAACGGGATCACCATTATATTATATCATGAACGACTTGCCTTTGTACTGTACATAGTCAAAATTTGACAAGTGTTGTTATTTATACCCACACATCCCGTGGCTCTAGGTTCTATCAAAAGCTATAACTAGTATCTAATCTAGTAGTCCGATGGTCCTTCCTGGCTGTTCTTGAGTTCATAGATTGCATTCAGAAGACTTTCCTTGTCTGCTTGGTGACGAGCCTGGATATCTTCGATGATTTGTTCTAGATTAGCAATCCTGAAGCGAGCCAGAGCAATCTTGCTGTTATTTCCCATTTGCTTTCTTTGAAGTTTAGCAATTTGAGTATGAGACTCTCGGAGTTCAGCTTCCAGATTGTCAAAATCTTGTTGTATGATCACCCGACCATTTCCAAGACCTTCTATTTTGTCTTCTATGTGCTCAATGCGGTCGAGAGAAAGTTCATCTAGGTGATTCAAAATTTCCTCAATTTGCTCCTCGTGACGTTCTAGACTTGTCTTACGAGAGCTTTCTCCTATCTCAAATTCTTGAGGTAGGGCAGAAGTAGAGGAAGATGATCGTCACGACCTCGTTTGATAAGTGGCAATAATCCCTTAGGAAGAAAGAATTCTTGAGGATTAAACATTGGAGATAGCATTGAAGATGGAGTCACAATAGTTGGTGGTGGAATAGGTGATTCTTTAGCATAGTATGCATGCATGACCTTCATATAGGGGTCATCATGAAAAAGTGAAAGAGTTGGTGAAGCTATTGGAACTAAACCAAATGAGTTATTTGAAGAGCTAGAATAAGTTTTTCCTGGTGAAGCTGGGACATAGTCCGGGGAAGCCGGGATATAGTCCAGAAAGTTAGAGGAAAAAGCATCCTCAATATTGGAAGTAGGGTGGTCTGGGAGTAACATCGCTCGTTAACAACCTAGTGGTAAATTAACATAAAGTTATTATATACTAGTCCTAATAGTTATGCGTACTTTACTTACTATTCCGTGAAGATGTATAGCAGCACGGATGAGTTTTTCTTGATGGAAAAAGGAAAATAGTTATAGTTTAAGGTTTTCATACCTTGTTCTCTATAACCTTGCACTTGATACCCAATCTATAACAGACGCCTCATGTTTATGACATATAGCAGCAGAAGCTAATCTGGGGTATTATTTCATAGTATAACAGTCATAATCATAGAAAACGACTCAAAAGAGACGTTTTTAAAAGATAAGTTATCATTCATTATTTCATCAGAGTTTTTACAAATAGAGGTCCCAAAATCTACATGAAAACATAAAGTTTGAATGATAACAGTTTAGCTATCTTCAAGTCCGTGCCACTCCGTGCCATAAGATGCTTAGTTACATGAGATAAACATACTAATAAGTCAACACAAAGGTTGAGTGAAATTCATAGGTTTATGTCAAACAGTTTGAATACAAGTTCAATAGTGGGTTACGTTGTTATACACCCATAAGTGTAATAATTGCAATGAGTACAATTATTATAGAAAACAATATTATTTATTATTGCCCTAAGCTCATGATACCGAGACCTTGAGCTAATTAATAATTATAAGAAGTTTCCTCAACGGGTGCCGTTGCCAAACACCCGCATAGTAATTCAAATGAAGTGCGTTTGGTTACCAGAAAGTATAGTGGTATGTGCTTAATTACACATACCTTTCTCCATTAAAAACGATCCTAAATGACCAAAAACAGACAAAAACTGCCAAATATATGTTTGTTTTGCATTTGTATTGTGCAGGAAACGGATATCAAACAAAAGGACGAAAAACAAAGCAAAAACAAAAAAACCGAGCACGGAATGGAAAAGACAAAGTCAAGTCAAAGTCAAAAGTCAACCAAGTGAAGAAAATACAACTTGAGGGACTAAAATTGCCAAACCTCAAGTTGTATTACGAGAATAAAAGACAAGGGCTGAAATTGCATACCAGGTGAAGTATAACTTTAGGGGCCAGTTCTGCCAAACCCCTAAAGTTGTATCATAAAAGGGCGAAGTTTACAATAAAGATATATGAGATGAGGGACCAAAGCTGCCAACTTACCCAAAGCCATTTTTCCCGCCCAACAAAGCCCAGATACAACTCACGGGTGTCTTCCCACCCTTTTACCCTGCAACCTCTACAACCCCCTGGATAAAACATTTCCCCCTCCTCCACTATCTCCCCCCAGCTTTATAATTGCCATGTTGGCAATCCTTCACCAATTTCAAGTATTTTCGATGGCTGTGATTGACTCAAAAGAAGCAAAAAAGAAATTGAAGGCTGGGATTTGTTTTAGAATCACCTCACACAACAAGCACACTTGGGTTTTTGTCTCTACAAAGAAACACAGAAGAAAGCACAAGCTGCATATCCAAGAACCTTGAAGGCATCTTAGCTAATCTTAGTTTATTGTAATTTTTATTAAGTCATTTTAGCATTTTATTCAGTTTATTTTACTGCCTTATACTCTTTTTACGAATTAACGAAAGTTTGAAGTTTATGAGTTAAAAAGTCAAGTTTTTAAATTCAACTGCTTAAGTGTTTGATTTGTGTTTAAAATGTGTTAAGAAGCTCTCACTCAAGCTTATTTATAAGCTGTTTTCATTAAGTAAACTAAAAAAGCTAATTAGTTAAGAAAAAATCAAAAAAAATCTCACCTCAAATACACCACAGCTTATGGATGATAAGCCAGTTTTGGATGGGCTTATGGACACTACTAGCTTGTTTTATACAAGCTAGAGCTTGTAGATTCTTTGTTTAACCCTGTTTTGAGCAAGGGTGTTGTAAGTTTCTCTTTTTCTTATTTTTCTTATTTACTGTAGAACTGCTTATAGTGCTTATTTGTTACCTATATTTGCTTATTTATGCTTTATTATGATGTTTAGTGCTTATCTTGCTTAGTTGTTAGTTTAAAAGTGATTTGTGCAAATTTCTTAGTTAGTACTGTTAGTTATGAGTTAAAACTGTTAGATTGATTTAGCTTATTTAAGTGCTTATTATTGATTGAAATCTGCTTATAAGTGTCTTATTTTGTTATTTGATAATCTGTTTTTAACAATTTAGGACCAAATCAGCTTAAAATAAAAAGAAAAATGATTTTTGAAAACTTTAAGGGGTGTTTGGAACAAGCAGTACTAACCCATAGTTAGTACTGCTAGTTCTCTTTTGGGATTTTCAACTAACAGTACTAACTCCAGGTTAGTACTGGTAGTTAATACTGTTAGTCCATTTTTGCTTATTAGATAATTATTTCTGCTTATTTAAGATTTGCTTAGCTTTTTAGAGTAGATTAAGCCTATTCAAAAGGAGTGTCCACAGACCCCTCAAAGATTGAAGCTATGCAAAGATGGCCTACTCCTACTACAATCAAATAGTTAAGAGGGTTTTGGATTTAACTGATTATTATAAAAGGTTCATCAAGAATTATGCAGACATAAGTCAGCCCCTTACAGCTTTGCTAAAAAAGAATGCTTTTAAGTGGAATGTTACAGCTGAACTAGCCTATAATCAGCTAAAGAAAGCTATGATGGAAGCACCAGTACTAGCATTGCCTAGTTTTGACCAGGAGTTTGTGGTAGAAACAGATGCCAGTGGCACTGGAATTGGAGCTGTGTTATGTCAAAATGGACACCCAATAGCATATCTCAGCAAAACATTAGCTGCCAAACATCAAACTTTGTCAACCTATGAGAAGGATTTCTTGGCAGTTGTGGCAGCCTTAGAAAAATGGAAGGGCTATCTGTTGGACATGCATTTTAAGATTAGAACAAACCACTTCAGTTTAAAGTACTTGCTTAATCAAAAATTGACTACTCCCGTCCAGTTAAAATGGCTACCTAAGTTGTTGGGATATGATTATGAGATTAGCTACAAGAAGGGAAATGAAAATGTGGTGGCTAATGTTTTATCAAAAGTAAATCAAAGTGATGAGTTGTTACAATTGGCAGTATCTTCTATGACAAGTGATGTTTGGGACAAGGTCAAAGATAGCTGGAAAAATGACATTGATGCTCAAAACTTGATTCAGTCTTTAGTAGATCACAATTACAAGGGAAACAAGTATAGCTGGAATGATGGTTTCTTAAAGAGAAAAGGGAAGGTAGTAGTTGGAGGTGATATGGCACTAAGGAAAGAGTTGATTAAGTACTTTCATGATGAAGTAGTTGGGGGACATTCTGGGGTTTATGTGACTACAAAGAAACTTAGTGCAATATTCTATTAGAAGGGTCTTAAGAAGATGTTAGTGAAGCACTAGGGTGTCAGAGATTGTGACATCTGCAAAAGTAGAACCAGATTTGAGTGGCTTACCCATGGACTCATCCAACATTGCCTATACCAGAAAGGATTTGGGCTGAGGTGACCATGGATTTCATTGAGAAACTGCTTACATCTAATGGGAAGTCAGTTATAATGGTGGTGGCAGATAGGTTAACCAAATATGCTCATTTTATGGCTTTGTCTCATCCTTTCAGTGCTAGTCAAGTGGCACAAACATTCCCGGACAATGTCTACAAGCTTCATGGTTTGCCAGAATCAATAGTAAGTGATAGGGATAAGGTGTTTATGAGTGGTATTTGTAAGGCTTTGTTTGCAGAGTTAAAAGTTAAGCTCAAGTTTTCTACTGCTTACCATCCACAAATAGATGGCCAAACAAAGGTTGTAAACAGATGCTTGGGTTTTTATCTAAGGTGTATGAATGGGGAAAAGCTAAAAGAGTGGGTCAAGTGGTTACCCCTAGCTGAGTTTTGGTATAATACAAACTTTCATGCTACAATTAACACCACTCCTTATGAAGCCTTGCATTGCTAAACACCCCCTATCCACAATTCCCCTATTGTAAGTGTTTGAAAGTAAAGTTGAAAGTGTAGACATAACCTTGAGGACTAGGGAAGCAGTGGTGCAAATGCTCAAATTCTACTTAACAAGGGCTTAAGACAGGATGCAAACCCAGGCCAATAAGCACAGGACAAATAAACATTTTGAAGTCGGAGACTAGGTCTATTTGAAGTTGCAACCCTATAGATAAGTGTCTATCAGACAAGGTCAAAAACACAAGTTATCTTCAAAGTATCATGGGCCATTTCAAGTAGAGAAGATAATTAAAGAGGTGGCCTACAAGTTGTAGTTACCCAATCATAGTTTCACCCATCTAATTTTTCACATTTCTTATATGAAAAAGTGTCACGGTAATCAACATCAAATGGGAGTGTTACCACAGATGATAGAAGATGGTACACTAGCTCACAAGCCCATGGCTATTTTGGAAAGAAGATTGGGAAAATTGAACAATAAACCAGTAATGTACATTTTGACCGAATGGGTCAACAAACCCATTGAAGAAGCAACTTAGGAAGTTTATGGTGACTTGATTACAAGATTTCCTAAGTTTGATAAGGTTCCTTGAGTACAAGGAAGCTTTTAAGGGCGATGGAGTTGATACAAGATAAAATGATATTCACTAAAAAGGTCAATGAAAGTCAACTTTAGTTCAAAAGTCTGTTACACGTCTTAGCAGGAAAAGTTGTTACACCTTCAAACTAGTATAAATACCCATCACTCTTGTAATTCACATTCATTCTGTTTTGTAAACTCAACTTCTTGTCTGTAGTTCTCTCCAAACGTTTCATAACTTAATAAACCATAACAAGCATTTGCAAATCCTGTTTCTTGTTCATGGACTTCTAGATGATTGTTGCAATTGGGGCATTGTTCTTCATTTCATTGTGATTTCTAGAACATATTGTTGCAATGGAGATTGTTGACTGAGAAACTTCTTGACGGTATTTAGTGAATAACTATGATTGAGATCCAATGGTTATAAACTTATAATATCTTGTTTTCTACTCGCCGTCAAGAATATCAATTGCATGTCGTTAGTGTTTCAGCTCAGCATTATTTTAACATCCCTCAAATAACACACCAACAACTAAAACATTATTTTCAACAAAAAACTAATAACATATTATTCGTTTCTTTTTTGTTCTTTTTTCATTTTAATTTAAACAAACCCATTTTATTCAACTAAAAAAATTACAAAAGTAAAATAAAATACGACATTTCGATAAAAATCAAAGTACAATTTGTAAAATAAAGGGTAAAGTGCAAAAAATGTTCTTGTCGTTCGTCAAAATTGCAATTTTTGTCCCATTACGATTTTTTGCACTGTGTGTCCCTCAAAACACTGTTTCTTTGCATTCTGTGTCCCTATATCTAACGGTCGTCAATTTTCCTCGTTAAATAAAAAAGGATTAATGTGTCAAGTATGTAATGGCAGTTTCGCCATTTTACTGTTCCAACTTAAAAAAATATATTTTATGTTTTCGAGGGAACATGATCTCTGGGACGTAATTTACACATGTAATACTTAGTGTAGTATCTTAAACAAAATGAGAACAATCAATCACATCACACACACTTAAACACACAATTACTAAATCAAAATTCCAAAATTGTAATTCCAACCCAGATCAAATTCCAAAAACATTTACCAAATCGAAACTCCAACTATATAA
>BQNB010182926.1:0-10029 GCA_026074375.1 Tanacetum coccineum | reverse complement strand
TCAATAAAGTTTTAATTTTTCTGCTTCTTGATTCTACACTTCGTTGTTAAAGGTTTGTATGAATGATCATGGAACCTACAGATCTCTATGATCACCCCTTAGGGGGCGATTGTTAGAAATACATAAAGTGTTAATCATTTATGAGATCTCAACGATCGTCCCTTAGGGGGAGATTGTTAGGAATTCAGTTTTTAGTGAAGTGACGATCATTATCGATCTCACGAGCCTTTGTAATAGTTAGATAATTTTATGTATTGTTTAGGAAGCTAACCGGGCCGGCTTATAGAAAGCCTAAGGAAAGTCTGGTTAGCCCGCACCCTTGTAACTATATAAACCCTCTCCACACATGGAGAGGGTGTTGGTTGAATCATTTTACACACACATTTAGTGTGTTTTTCATATGTTTCTCCCTTCCATCTCTCTCTCTCTCTAGCTTTCTCTCTCTAGTCTATATTTGTGTGAATTCTAAGATCCTACATAAATAATTCAATAGTGAAATGTCTGAATACATGGACGATTTATAGAATAAACATTTGCTTTTACTTCTATGATAAAAAATTCTATAGTGAAATGTATGTATACATGAACCTGAAATGAATTTGGCGTAAACATATTCAAAAAGGTTGATGCAGATTAGTCAAAGTCAAAATATTTATTTTGTTTTTTTATTTATGTTTTTTGTTTGACAATAAACTTTGGTTAGGAAAGTATCAATTTCTAATCAATTATAAATTTAGGAAAAGGAAATTCAAATCAATCTTTATTTAGATTGATTCTAGTTTTCCTATAAATAGTGAGTCTTTTTCTTTGTATGGATATGTTTTTGAGTTTTGATAATAATAAAAGCTTTTGCTTTGATCAAGTTCTATCGATCCAATTGTTTTTTTAATTCGTATGTAGTTCGGCCATTAAAGATCCGCATCATTTGGTATCAAAGCTATGGTACTAATGGTCGAACGGAATCGTGAAGAACATCTAATTCGTATATTCGCCGGACGAGGCAACGAACCAGATCCATGTGACGTGAAGATCGCAAGCCTCAAGCAACGGATTCAAGAACTCGAGTTCCCGTAGTTACAGCAGGACTCGCCGGCAGAAGAGGCGGAAACTGAGTCTAACGTCTGGGAAGATGGGTCAGAGGACGTCAATCCTTTTGGCGAAGGAAACCTTGGGTTTCATGATGACCACTATGATAACCCTTTGTTGACAAATGAAACTGAATCAGAACCTATTATCTGGGATATAGGGGATGAGGAAGAGGAGTATCCTTTTGTTAATAAATATCCAAGTTTTCAAGAAGAACCTATCGTGTTAGTGGAAGAGGAATCGTGTCTTGTTTACGACACCGATAATGAAGAAGAAGAATTAATGCCGGTTTATGATACTGATATTGAAGATGTCATTCAGGAGGAAGAAGGATTTGTTGGGAAAGGAGGATTTGGTGGAGAAGAAGACAACATAGAAGATGTTGTAGTTGTAGCTAATGATCTTTGTTCTTCAATGATCCAAACTATTTTAAGTGTTGATTTTGAGGAAGACATCAATATAAAATCACACGAGTTGATGTCATTTGAAAAAAGTATTATTATCAAGGTTAGCCAAAGTTCATTCAAATTTCTGATTTGTAAAAAATATCAAGAATTGTATTTGAAAGCTCCACCCATGGTCGATAAATTGGGTTTTAAGACGATCAAGGTTCGAGGTCGAGTCGTTATAAATAAGGGAATTTGATGTAGGGGATACAAATTTGGATGTTGCGAGTACAAGGGACGAGTGAGGCAAACTCGAGGACGAGTTTTTTTTTAAGTGGGGGAGGATGATGCAGGGGCATTAGATCGTAATATCAACATGTCTGCATATCTCAACTTTTAGTCAAAGTCAAAATATTTACTTTCTTTTTTTATTAATGTTTCTTGTTTGGCAATAAGCTTTGTTAGTGCAAATATTACGATATTTAATCTACACATTCTCGTTTGTTTTGATAATGACAAAATTGTAACTTGTAATACATAAAGTCAAATGTACAAGTTACTCGTAATCATATTTTGTCTCAACATACATCAACATCTCTTCACGTCTCGAGTCCTCGTATGTTACAACACAGGTTCGTACATGTTTATTATGTTGCATTATGATCAAAATCTTATTTCACATTTTGCATTTTATACAAACGCATCACTTTTATATTTACACTAAAGTTTACGCCTAAATATATTGTACAAGTAAACTTTATTTTGACAAGCTTTCATCTAAACCTTTTTATCTTTACAAAGTTTATTTTCTTTTAAATAAAAAGTAATTTACATTAGGCCTTACATCATCCATATCTTGCAAAATCTCTCAAAGATTACAAAAGATTTTTTTGATTCGGATGAACAGTAGCCGGTCCATAGGAGCGTCGCCGGTTCCATTGGATTTACAAGCCGATTCCATTGCTATAGTATCGTCGGTTCTGTTCAGCTTTTCCTATAAATAAATGACCCTTTTCAATCCGTTTTTCACCACTTTTAAAACACTTTTTCTACCATTTTTAACACACTTAGATTTGTAGATAATGCTTACATAAATCACCATGATCATAATGCATCTAACTCTCATCTTGTTGTAAGCATACACCCGAAATGATCCTCCATGCATACACCTGAAATAATGATCCACCAAAGCAAGAGTTCTTGCCATTTCCATCCACCACAAAGCACATATATATGAAGATCTATAAGATTGGAGATCTATTCATCATCATCCTTTTGAAGGCTTCTTAACAATGGAAGTTCATTTAGATTAGACATTAAAATCCATTAGACACATTTGTTTTGGATCATCATCAAGGCCGTCTCGTTGGTTTTGGTGGACCTAGGCAACAACAAAAAAAGGCCATGTTACGCTTGTAAACTAAAGAGGTGTTTCATATAAAATTGAATTATCTAGTTTATGTATGTTTAATATTATACGTATTTATATGCAAAACCAATTAAAATGTGGCCCTTTTTAAGTGAAGGCCCTGTGCGATTGCACTTCTTGCATACCCTTCCGAGACCCCTCTGATCATCATTGTATACACATTTGCATCATCTCTTTGTATCATTTAATTTAGACTTGATGGTTTATGTGTTTGTGCCATAAAACACAAGGTTTGTTATGTTGGGCGATAAAACATAACGGGATTTTGGGTTGGTTCTACCCTTTGTGTAAGAACCTGGTATTTAGCTTTGTACCGGATAAAGTGTAAGCGGCGATGGGTTGGTTCTACCTTTGTTAGGACTCGGTATTTAGCTTTGTACCGGATAAAGTGTAAGCGAAGTTGTGTAAGGTTTTCTCCGCCGAGAAAGGAGTTTGTTGATCTAGTGAAGTAACTCTCGAGTTGGGTACTCGGGGAGTGAAGTAGGGCGAAGTGGAGCTCCGTGACCGAAACACTATAAATCATCGCGTTCGGTTTGCTTTCTCTTTACATATAGTTACTTTTTTATGTTTTAATTATGCTTATGTTGTGGATTGATGCTTATGCTACTTGCTTGTTGATTGGTCTCCATTATACATATAGTCGTAGACTATAATCGTTACTTTTCATATTATGTCGTGTTTGTTCGGTCATTTGATACAAAAGTTTTAAATTTTAATCGAAAACGTATTCACTCCCCCCCCCCCCTCTACATTTTCCACAATTGGTATGAGAGCCATGTGGCTTTTATTTTCAAAACAAATGGTTTTCAAAACCGTGTACGATCCATGTATCATATTATCCGAAAAGCAAGAGTTAATATGAAAAGTATGTCGTTGTTTTATTCTTGAAAGTCTTGTTTCTTGAATATCTTTGTTATACAAGCTTGGATAATGTTCAAAATTTATTATGTAAACTTACCTTAAATCCTACCAAGTGTTAAACCTTTTTGTCGGGTCAAAATATGAGTTTTGGAAAAACCGATCAGACCGGCGGTTCTGTTCGCTAACAAATTCGGTTCCATTTGGCAAAGGAACCGGCAGACCCGATTCTACAGTAGGTTTTTCAAATTTTGATCAACTTCAAAAGGTCATAAAAACTTAACCGTAAATCCGTACGAGTCGTGCCACCTATCGTTTCGAAGAGAATTGAGTCTAGTTTCTAATAAAATAGGTTAGAGGTACTGATTATAAGTTTAAGTAAGTCGAATTTGCAAAATACTACAAAGTGTCCAAAATTTCAAGTTTCGTATTAACATAGAAACTCAAACTTTTGAGTCGGGCAATTTTAGTTGGTATCCTTTGAACTTTGATACATCCTTCTTTGAAAATAAAGTATTTTGGTCATTAATCAAGCTTGGTATACATCGTCTTATTCAACACAAGGCGAAAAGAACTTTTTCGTACGATATGTTAAATGTCTAGTTGTTTTACTTTGCATTGGTTATATATCTTGATCATATGCATATTTCAAGTTGTATTTGAACTTGTTTATTTGTGAAATATATGTGTCTACCTTATCATGTCTTTCATCCGCTAGGTTGTCGATTTAGCTTCTTAAAGAATATTTATATGGTTTCAAAAGGAGTGTTTGGGAGAACTCCTAATTTTATCAAAAATGCATTTTCGTAAATGTTTTGTTAACTCATACTAGTCATGATATGTTTATAATGTATGATATGCTATATGATTACTTGATTGCATCTTATTTAGTATTATATAGTCTTTACATCTCGTATTTGAACTTGTTATTTTTGTGTAATATTAGTGTTTGGGATAGCATGTTATTTATGTGTTAGCTTTTCGATTTCATGAATATGCATACTATGTCTTATGCTAGGTTTCGTGCACTTTATTTAGGCATATTTCTCCTTCCTTGCATATGCTATGTTAACGTCTCGCATAATATCAATATCTTAATAAAACCTTGAGAATAAGAACTAAGTATGATAGATAAGTGTTTTGACAAAAATTGTCAAAAAAATTATGCACATAAAAGTAGGATTGGCAACTTGAATGTTTCATCCAAAATACTCAAGTAAAGATGAAGTGTAATGATGTCTTGTTGTAGCTTTAAAAGTATTTTTCAAAGCGGGTCAAAGTAATAAGTTATTGTTTTGGTTAAAACAGGTCAAAACTGGTGTTTGGCAAAACCCATAAAGAACGGTTCCGCGGTTCATTTAGGCCAAGTGTGTATTTGATATTGAAGTATATATTTTATGAACAAATTCTGGAAGTTTTGATGTTATGAATTCGAGTTTCGGTCATCTTAGCCATATATAAAATTGGGACAACAAGTTTTGTAGAAAATTGATCATTTTGGGAATTTCATGTAAAATCAACCATATAGAGTTAAAACTTGTGCCACCCGCCATTTTATAGGCAATTGAGTCTATATAGTCTCAAATGTTGATTTATAGTTTTTAAAATAATAACTAAAGGTGAATTTTTGGTCATGGCGTTTTCGCCAAAAGTTTTAAATATTTTTGGTTTTCTTGTAGAAGGGGCATTTCAAAAATAATTTGTTAAAATTATCTACACATTGTGACATTGTCATTTCATCTTGTCAATCCTCCATAAACACTAGATCACCAACTTGTTCTCCATCTCCCAAACACCACTAATGCTACGTTTTCCATACTAGTTGTAAATATGATCTTTTCTTCGTTAGTCTATCATGACATCTTGCTTTGCATATACATGTGTTGATTATATGTTCTTGTTTGATCATTTTCTTTGTCTTTATCTTAGTGATTGATAACTATTCGATTAATTGAAAAATGCGTAATCCTTTGGAAAGGTTTTGTTTTGTTTTTAAATGCTTTTATGCTTGTACTCGTGTTACAAAATGTTATGGCTTAAACATGACTTACATGATGTTTGCATTAGAAGTAATTTTGTCTCTTATATGATGTCTCGTATGATCTCGTAATTTGTCATTTTGATACATGATGATTTTTGATATATGTTTGGTAGTTCTTGTTCCTTGTTGGCATTTCTTATATCTATAATTTTCACATGCTTGAACATGGTTTGTATGATATTTGCATCTTGTTTCTTATATGAGATTGCTACATGATTATTTGCCTCTTTTGCTATTATGTTATGTCAAAGTATTTTTTGTACACTTGTAGAAGTTTAAGATCTTCCTTTTGAAGCCACATTATTTTAATTAATAACCAAAATCGACAAACAAGACAAACCAGCGAACTGAACAATCTAACAAGGTTGTACTTGTATTTTAGAAAGAAACAAAACTTCAAATGCTATAATGTGATCTTGTGCCCATTTGTTTCCTTTGGCCATATCCTTCGTGTCATTAATCTTGTGTTTGGTTAAACTATTTGAAACATGTTCTTGTATGAATGTTCGTATTTTCATATCGTTTATGTTTGAATTATTGAATGCTTGTTTGTTATCTAAATCGTTTATGCTTTCAGTTGGTTTTATGCTAATTACTGCTTCTTGGTCTTTAATTCCCTCATAGAATTAGGGCGTTTGGTATAATAGAAAAATTATAGGATTTCAGCGTTAAATATTTTCATGATGACTTTTGCATAATCAGATAGCTCCATTTAATCTCTATTGCAAACAAAAAATAGGTTTAGAATCTTTTGGAACATTTTTAGGATTCTTTGTTATCTTAGGAACCAAGGCTGCAGCAGCGGGTTCCTTTTACAGCATTGGCCGGTTCCATTGCGGCTGTCGGTTCTACAGAAGGCACTTTTGCCGTTTGAGGTAGTTAACTTTTGTGTCCAACACTTTAATTAGGTTATTTATACTTGTATTAAGGTCGCCAAATAGTTAGTTTTGACTTATCTAGCTCTTAAGTCCTTCTAAACCTCATAGAATCATCCAATATTTTTTTGTAACAGGTATTATGCTTTCTAGCTAGTTGTAATATTTGTCCTCCTCTTCGCTTAGCTTAAGAGTATTCCTATCTTTGTGTCTATTTGTGAACGTGTTTTGATTGCATATTTGTCTATCTATATGTCTACTTGTTAACTCTTTCATGTAATAATAGTTGAATAAGTTTCTTTCGTATTTGTTGGTATTAATGTTTGAACTATCATGTTGCAAAATGATATTCTTACTTTTTGCATTAAACTTCAAACTAACCCATTTGGAATTTTGTAGGTCAATAAGGATCGATATCTTTATCAAGCTAATTTGTGCTTATTCGCACATTTATCATTCTTTGATTCATATTTTTCATTACATATTCATGCATATTCATCATCACCACTTTACTAATAAGCATACATTGTTAGTTGCTTACATTGTCATCACCATCTTCTGCCACATATTTTACTACCTACAAAATTGTCATGTCTGGCACCTTTTTTTGCTTCATCAATCCAACAAGGTAAGGTTTAAAGTTAAACCCTTTTACTTCTATCAAACTTAAGTCTTCCGCGAAGGTCTTCATTACAAAAAAGAAATTTCGTAATGAAATGCGTCTCATTCTCAAACACGTTCTTACAATCTTCGACAACCTCACCACCAAAGCCAACCGTGATAATGCAAGTAGTAGGATTATACCTTTTTAGCTTACTTTTATAAGAGCTTCTTTTGTAAAATCATATTGCATTCAAGGATTAGAGAATCATATTGCATCACATATAAATTTTATTATATATGACTTCATCGAAAGACGAAGTATATATATTTTGCACTAATATTTTTTTGTAGGTTCAAATATACACTTTAGTATGTATGGCATTCTTGTCTACGGACGAAATTTTCCTTTTCATATCATTTCCTTTTTGGTTAACTCATATACTCGATGCAGTATATGGCATACTTGTCTTCGGACAAAGTTTGCATTTATTAATTTTCTCTTGTAGGTTCAAGCGTATACACTTTGCGGTGTATGGCATAAGGATGAAGGTTGCATCATTCATTTTCCCTTTTTAGATTCATTTTTGACGCCCTCGAGCAAGGGGGAGCATTCGTCAAGAAATCATATTGGGTCGTCTATACACTCGCTGTATATGACATATTTGTCTACGGACAAAAGCTATTATTGCACTAGTCTTTTGTTTTGTAGGATCATACTTGACGCCCTCGAGCAAGGGGGAGCTTCCATCGAGCTTTCATAGCATGCATCTTATATACACTTTGTTGTATATATTTTACTCGTCTAAGGACGAATATAGTTTTGCACTAATTTTTATTTGTAGCTTAATCGTATCTTGACGCCTCGAACAAGGGGGAACACTCGTCAAGGGGGAGCATGCACGCATTCATCATTATTTTTACTCTTCGACAATCCTTTACGTTTCGACCAAAAGGAAGATGTCATTTTCTTCATCATATAGTTATATATTTATATGTTGCACGAAACTAACATTTTTGTAGATTAAGCTTTCAAATTTGATCCATTGACCCGCAATAAACCAAGGACAATTACCTAGGGGATGCAACAACATAAGGCGTTTGAGTAGACATCTTAACTTCACTAGGGATGATGCAAGCTCGCCTTTCCAGGGATAAATGAAGTTAAACTCCAAGGACACACCCTTTTTGTTTCGACAAAAGGGTGAGAAGAGTGTAAACGGAGAAGGTAATGTAAAAGGTATTACGGGGATACAAGTAACTTTTACATTTACTATATATTACGTTTACGTATTTTGTCATCATCAAAAAGGGGGAGATTGTTAGTGCAAATATCACGATATTTAATCTACGCATTATCGTTTGTTTTGATAATGACAAAATTATAACTTGTAATACATAAAGTCAAATGTACAAGTTACCCGTAATCATATTTTGTCTCAACATATATCAACATCTCTCCACCTCTCGAGTCCTCGTATGTTACAACACATGTTCGTACATGTTTGTTATGTTGCATTATGATCAAACCTCATTTCACATTTTGCATTCACAAGTATTTTTACATTTAAATATATATTTTATTTAAACAAGTAAACTTTATGTTGTCAAGTACTCAACTAGACTTTTTATTTTTACATATACAAGTTTACTTTTATTTTTAAGTAAATAAAAAGAAAATGTTACTTACCTCATGCATGACATCACTTTGATATCTTCAAGTATCTTTCCAAATCTTGACAAAATATTTAGAGATCTTATTAGATTATGTAAGATTTTTTATCACAAAATCCGGATTTGCAAAACTATGTGCCGGTTCCATTCAGTGTACTGGTCGGTTCCCTTCTGCAAAAGGAACCGGCAGAACCGGGCTACAGTGCAAATTTTTGTCTATAAATACCAAGCCATTTCTCACCATTTTCACACACATTTCTCTCTGCATTTTTCCTTCTCCTAGATCAGTAGCAACACCCATTAAACCTTCTCATTTGCATATGATTATAATGCTTCTAACATTCATTTTGTTGTAAGCATACTTCTATGATGATCCACAAAAGCAAGCCTTAGAAGATCTTGCCATTTCCATCCACCACAAAGCATATAGATATGAAGATCTACAAGATTAGAGATCTCATCATCTTTATCCATTTGAAGGCGTCCATCAATGAAAGTACATTTAGATTAGTTATTCATATCCATTAGACATATTGTCTTGGATCATCATTGTAATCACATCATTATCTTGTATCATCAATTAGATTAGATGGTTTATGTGTTAGTGCCATAAAACATAAGGTTTGTTATGTTGGGCCATAAAACATAACGGGTTTGGGTTGGTTCTACCCGGTGTGTAAGAACTTGGTATTTAGCTTTGTCCCGGATAAAGTATAAGCGATGATGGGTTGGTTCTACCCGGTGTGTAAGAACTCGGTATTTAGCTTTGTACCGGAAAAGTGTAAGCGACGTTGGGTAAGGTTTTCTTCGCCGATAAAGGAGGTTGTTGATCTAGTGAAGTAACTCTCGAGTTGGATACTCAGAGAGTGGAGTAGGGCAGAGAGGAGCTTCGTGACCGAACCACTATAAATCATCGAGTTTGGTTTGCTTTCTCGTTAACATATCGTTATCTCTTTACTTTATAATTATGCTTGTGTTATTGCTTGATGTCTACGCTTGTGTTGTGACAACTTGTTTACTCGATATAGTCATGGACAATTATTAATACTTTTCTTATTAAGTCACGATTGTTCGGGCATT
>BQNB010182925.1:0-12452 GCA_026074375.1 Tanacetum coccineum | reverse complement strand
ACTATGTGCATTTATGTATATGTGTATTGTTTGGTTAATTATTAGTACTTACGTGATAATTCTATGTGCAATTACGTGTATACTTGTTGATTCGTGAGAATTCTATGTGCTATTTGAACCTCTCCTAGAATGCGATGACAATAAAGGCATAGTTATGTGATGAAAGTATTATGACGTCTTGCCAACGTGATAATAAGTTGCATCATATAACATGAATTTATTAGGATCATGGGATGCCTCATAGAAATTCTAGGATAGTAAGCGTAGATAAGATAGAATTTTATCAGACTTTTGTGACATCTTTAGCGTATCATAGTCGGTTCTGATGCATATCGCGTTCTGAACCAATGAGTTGGATTACATAATTAGTTACCTCAAGAGTAAACCACTACTGTTTCATCTCAATTGTTGTTTCGTCATACGATCACGACCTTAAGAACAGCTTGTGAAACAAAAGTACTACTAGGTAGTAATAACCTTAGGATTGAGTAGATCGTTTACATTGACCATTATAGCAAATTTCCTTCTTGATGATCGTGTTTTAGAGATGGTACTGATTCGTTTAAGTCAAAGTCATTCTGTAACAAAATACACTATTAAAGTGTTCTTTGAAAACCTCTTAAAATATAAGGCATTAGTAATTTGCAATGAGTGGTCCATTTTAGAATCAAAACCTTTGTAAAATGTTGTATGTCCCAACCTCAAAACTTGTTGGATATCATTATCCAACCCACTTCTGAAAATATGATTTACACAAACTCCTTTTATCAAATTCATGGTGCTTAGCCATTACGATTTCAATTCGTAAAATCTTTATTTTACACTACTTGAAATATCTTTAGTCAAACATGTTTTTATGATGTATGTTGAAAGGTCAAACTTGTTAAAGGGTCCTAACCACACCAAAAACAATCGTTTTACAAACTTTTGTAGTAACTTATTTTGCATGACTATCATTATTGAAAACTTTAAACTACGTAGCACATCTTACTCAATGGGTCTTATGATCGAAAATTGCATGAAAGTTCTACTCAAATAAATGTTGTGGATAAATTTTAAGACCATGACTCCGAGAAGAAACATACGCGACTCAGGAATAAATCTTAGTATACCTTTCACTATGCCAACAACACCTGTTAGAACCCAAAATTACCTTTGATGGAAAGATTGTCTACAAGCTTGCCTTATATCTTTCCTTTTGTGATAAGCTGGCCTAAAGGAATGACTATGTCATTTAGCACACCCTCATAAGTTCGTAGAATACATGCCTTATCTTTGACCTTACCTCCCAAACAATGGAAGTCCTCTATTCCCGGTTATCTTTGTTGCATACTTTGGTTTAATCAGATTCAACATCAAGAAATGTGCCACCATGAATAGTAGAAACGTGTAGAAACTTTTAATCTCGTCGATTACCGCGCGCATATAATGATAGAACATATTAGCCAGACACTCGAATTGAGTAAGGTCTATTATAGCGTTAATAATATAGATTAGCATTATTTTGTGTCGACTTTATAGGTCTTAGAGAATGAATCACCCGTCTACCTAGCTTGAGGAAGAAACCAATAGGTTCATTAGTAAACGTTACTTAAGATGAGAGATCTTGTTAGATATTAGAAAAAGACTCGGTCACCCCATGTATTTTACTGTTTATTATAGCTCGTAGTTTAATAGTTAATAGTATGATTTTCAGTATTAAACCGGGTACTAATACCTGGTATAATGTAAAAACTATATAAGCCTCTTCTAACTTTGGAAGAGGCAAGCTAGTCATTTTCACTTTTCTTATTAAACACATTTTCTCTTACTAGAAAATCTCTCTTATGTGTTTCTCTCTCTAGAAACTAGCCAAGTCCAAGAATCGACCCCGTGTTATGATATATGATATACCACATAATTCTAAGGAAAATTATGTTGAGTCTTTGGTAGAAGAACAAGTATCACAAGACAAAAGTATCTTCATTAAATCTTCACTTAATGTTGATAAAGAAACTGTTTTTCCTGTTAATAAAAAGGTAGAGTTTACAAAACCTAAAAATCATGAAAAACGAGTTAAAAAGTCAATTAGGTATGCAGAAATGTATAGATCACAATCTCCTAGGGGGAATCAAACGAATTGGAATGGACATAAGTCCAATCAACTAAGAAAAGATTTTGTGATGTATAAGAAGGCTTGCTTTATATGTGGAAGTTTTAATCATTTGCAGATTAATTGTGATAATCATCAAAGAAGAGGCATAGTATCTAAAAATAATTACAATAGGGTGGATGCCAAAACTACACACCCTAGTGTACACAGGAATTTATCTCCTAAAGCAGTTTTGTTGAAAACTGGCCTCACACCACTTAATAATTTTAGGCCTATTTATACTGCTCACTCTAAAACAGCAATTCATAGTGCTAAATCAAAGACACATTTTTCTAAACAAGCACAATCAACTACTAAGAGGCCTTTTTATAAGCAAACAGCATTAACAAGAAGATATGTGCATGCAGCAAAGATATACTATTATACTGGAAGGCCTAAAGCAGTTAATACTGCTAGGTCTATATAAGTCAAGTTAATGTTGTTGGGGTAAAAAGGGTAAATGCTATAAAATCCTTAGCATATTGGGTTTAGAGACCTACCAAACCTAATGGTGCATCACTTGCTTTTAAAAGACACAACTACATTGATGCACGAGGCAGATCTAAGTCAGTAATGGCTTGGGTCCCCAAAGGAATATAATTTCCTTATTATTTATGTGCAGGGCAAGCCACAACATGATGATAAAGTATTCGTTGACAGTGGATGATCAAGGCACATGACTGGGAACATAGCATATCTCTCATATTTCAAGGAATTTGATGAAGGTTATGTTGCATTTAGAGGAGGTGCATATGGTGGTAGAATTACTGGTAAAGGAACACTTAAAACCAATAGTCTTAATTTTGAAGATGTATACTTTGTCAATGAGTTAAAATTCAATCTTTTTAGTGTCTTACAGTTGTGTGACAAAAAGAACTATGTCCTTTTTACTGACACGGAATGTCTTGTCTTATTTCCAAATTTTAATTTGCCTGATGAAAATTAGATACTTCTTAAAATTCCTAGAAAGGACAATATGTACAGTTTTGATATAAAGAACATTGTTCCTAAAGAGATTTTTACTTGTCTTGTTGCAAAGGCTACATTAGATGAATCAATGCTATGGCACAGAAGACTTGGTCACATTAATTTTAAAAACATAAATAAGCTTGTCAAGGATAATCTAGTAAGAGGATTGCCTACAAAACGTTTTGAAAATAACCAAACCTGTGTTACTTATCTTAAAGGGAAGCAACACAGAGCTTCTTGTAAGTACAAAGTTTTGAATCCTATTACTAAGCCTTTGTTTATGCTACATATGGATTTGTTTGGTCCAACTTTTATGAGTAGCTTAATGCATAATAAGTATTGCTTAGTAGTCACTGATGATTATAGTATGTTTACATGGGTTTTCTTTTTAACAACTAAGGACGAAACCAGTGAGATCCTTAAGAACTTTATCAAAGAAATAGAAAACCTAGTAGATAAGAAAGTAAAAATAATCAGGTGTGATAATGGAACAGAGTTTAAGAACAAAGTTATGGATGATTTCTGCAAAGAGAAAGGTATTAAGAGAGAATATAGTGTAGCCAAGACTCCTCAGCAAAATGGTGTAGCTAAGAGGAGGAATAGGACACTAATTGAGGTTGCTAGAACAATGTTAGATGAATCTAAGTTACCTACCACATTTTGGGCTGAAGCAGTTAGTACTGCTTGCTATGTACAAAATAGGGTCTTAATAGTCAAGCCTCATAACAAGACACCTTATGAACTTTTTAGAGGTTTTAAACTAGCTCTAAGTTTTATGAGACCATTTGGTTGTCATGTTACTATTCTTAATACTTTAGACAGTTTAGGTAAGTTTGATGGCAAAAGTGATGAAGGTTTCTTTGTAAGTAGTAAAGCTTTTAGGGTATACAACACTAGAACCAGGAGGGTAGAAGAAAACTTACATATTGGGTTTTTAGAGAATAAACCTATGATAGAAGGGAATGGTCCAAAATGGCTATTTGATATTGATTCTCTAACCCAATCTATGAACTATGTACCAGTTACTGCAGGTACAATTTCTAATGACTCTACAGGTACATCAGAAGAAATTAGTCAAGATTGCATTGTGATGTCAATTTGGAAAGATACATCATACTTTGATTCACCTACCAAGGATGCTGACAACAGTGAACCAAAAATTACTAATGATGCTCAAAAGCAGGTTGAAGATGGTCTAAATAATGTGAATACTCAACAAGATAAGTTTGCAGATGATAGCAGTACTAAAGATGTTAATGTTGTTGGGCAACATGTTAATACTGCCAGTCCTGATGTTAATATTGTAGTCTTAAACTTAATGTTGTTGGCCCATCAGTTAATACTGCTATTTCAAATGAACATGATAGCCCTAAAGACATGTTTACCATGGGAGTTAGTTCTATACTTGAAGCCACTCATATTGAGTCCTTCAGTGATGAAGATGAACCAAAAGTTGATTTAAGGAACATCACAAATTCCTATATAGTTCCAACCACTCCTAATACAAGAATTCATAAAGATCACCCAGTTGATAATGTGATTGGTGATGTGAAGTTATCTGTTCAGACAAGAAGAATAACAAAACCTACTTCTAAACAAGGGTTTCTTAGTAATGTATGAACAAAAAACACATGATACCCTGAATACTTGTTTATATGCTTGTTTCCTATCACAGATTGAACCAACAAGCATTGCTAAAGCTCTATCTGATTCATCCTGGGTGGAAGCAATGCAGGAAGAACTTCTGTAATTCAAACTTCAACAGGTTTGGATACTGGTGGATTTTCCTAATGGAAAGAAAGCCATTGGAACAAAATGGGTCTTCAAAAACAAGAAAGATGAAAGGGGAATTATGATTAGGAACAAAGCAAGGTTAGTTGCATAGGGTCATAGACAAGAAAAAGGTATTAATTATGAAGAAGTGTTTACTCCTGTGGAAAGAATTGAGGCAATAAGATTGTTTTTGGCCTATGCTTCTTTTATGGGTTTTCTGGTATATCAAATGGATGTAAAGAGTGCTTTCTTATATGGAACCATTGAGGAAGAAGTCTATGTTACTCGACCACTAGGATTTAAAGATCATGACCATCCAAACAAAGTTTATAAGGTGGTTAAGGCACTTTATGGTTTGCATCAAGCACCAAGAGCATGGTATGAAACTTTGGCTAACTATCTGTTGGGAAATAGGTTTAAAAGAGGCAAGATAGATCAGACATTGTTTATAAAGAAGCAAAAAGGAGATATTTGCTTGTACAAGTGTATGTTGATGACATTATCTTTGGCTCTACAAACAAGGAGTTATGTACTGGATTTGAGAAGCTAATGAAGGATAAGTTTTAGATGAGTTCTATGGGAGAACTTACTTTATTTCTAGGATGTAGCTGAGATTTTGAAGAAATTCAACTACTCTGATGTGAAGTCTGCTTCAACTCTAGTTGATTTGGAAAAGCCTTTGGTCCAGGATGGACATGCTGATGATGTTGATGTACATCTCTATAGATCTATGATTGGGTCTTTGATGAATCTCACAGCATCTAGACCAGATATCATGTTTGCAGTATGTGCATGTGCTAGATTTCAAGTTACTCTAAAGATATCACATCTCTTAGCAGTCAAGAGGATTTTTAGATATTTGAAAGGCAAACCAACTTTAGGCCTTTGGTATTCTAGGGATTCTCCATTTGAATTGGTTGCTTATACTGATAGTGGCTATGCTAGAGCAACTCAAGATAGTAAGTTTACAACTGGAGGTTGTTAGTTTTTAGGAAACAAGTTGATATCTTGGCAGTGTAAACAACCGAAGCTGAATATGTGGCTGCTGCTAGTTGCTGTAGACAAGTACTCTGGATTCAAAACTAATTGTAGGATTATGGGTACAATTTCATGAATACTGTCATAAATATTGACAATAACAGTACTATTTGCTTTATTGAAAATCCTGTTCAACATTCTAAAACAAAACATATAGAGATTAGGCATCATTTTATAAGAGATTGCAATGCTAAAAAGTTAATACAAATGGTTAAAAATCATATTGATTATAATGTTACAGATCTTCTTACAAAAGGTTTTGATGCAGGAAGATTTTAGTACTTGGTCTCAAGTATTGGAATGCTTAATCCTTAAATGTCTATCTCTCTTTATGTTTTTGTAAAAGTTTTATAAGGGATTAATATTGTTAGACTTATCAATTAGTACTGGTGAGTATAATTAAAACTATTAGTTAACTTAAGATTGTTTGTTAAAACTGTTAGTCATACTTAATGCTATCAAGAAGAAAATGCTTTAGATTTTGTATTTTTGGCTATGGACTAACATCTATAGGTAAAGCATATTGAATAACTAATGTTGAAGGCTTCACCTTTGAAGTAATGTCTGAGAAGAAAGTTAATGATCTTGGTTCACAATTTTTAACTTTTATTCATGGGTTATGCATAAATATGGATCCTCATGAATTCCATGTATTCTCTACCATTGTCTATGCAAGTCCTTTACTAGAAATGCCTTGTGATGAATAGCGGCATGTTGTTGTAATAATTAATTGGAAGACAGAGTTAATGCTAATTTAGAACTTCTTTTAATACAACTAGGTGAAGAACTTACTACTAACCAACCAAAAGGTTAATGTATGTTGAGAATGACATTGGCACACAAAGTTACAACTGTTTGAATAACCCAAATTCCTTTATCTCTAAAGCAATGTTAGAAGAGGAGGCTCCTTATTAATACAACCAAAAAGCATGGATGAAAGGATGTGTTATATCATAAGTATCAAAAGGATCAAAAACATCTATGCATATCAAAAAAAGGTCAGGACATCAAGATACCGTCGAGTCTAGTGGATCCCCCTGAACACAAGGTTTTGTGAGAGGTTGTCCATAAGAGTTTGGGGTACATGAACAGAAATGGAAAGGCTGCCAACTACTGCTGTCTATCGTAAGAAGCAGAGCAGTAAAGTGGTAACATCAAATAATACGCTAATTAATTGGGCCAACAACATAATGATTAACTCCTTATGGAAACTTGTTAGATAGTGGACCCAGGTGCCAAATACCATATTGGGGGATGTGAAGTGCTCAAAACAGGTTTTGAGATTACATCATAAAACAGTCCAATGATCTAAACCTTTCTCAGAAGGTTACACATATGGAAGTGGGCAGGATAGTATGAAACTATTGAATTGATGGAGACTTTGTAACAAATAACTTTCATCTAAAAACAAAAAAAGAGGGTTTATTGGTAAGCCCAAAAGAAAATGAGGAGATTAAGTTGAGGCTTAAAATAGAAAAAGAGAATGTGTTGGATGAAAAACAGAAATGAGTGATTATGTGAGAAAAAAAAATGAGAGATAATGTGAGCATAAAAATAGAAAGAGAGCTTTTGTGAATCAAATTTGAAGATGAAAGTTGCTTTTCGAAATGAAATTTGGGTGCTTACTGGTGTCTTATTCTTAATGTAGCTCAGTACTTCAACTTATTCTCTAAGCTTAAGTTTTAATGTTGTAGGCTTCAATTTTAGTGGCTAGCCCCATCATTGTTTATGCTGTTAAGCATAATTTATTAATGCTTATCCAGTGTCAATGTTACAAATCTGTTGAGGGTGTTTTTTAAATACTTTGATTAAGGGTTTCACTTACTTCTTTATTCGATTTCAATCATTCAAACACTATCTAACCATAAACCCTAATTCAATTTTTATCTTTAATTATCAAAATTATCATTATGTCAAGCACCTAAAGTGTGCAGAAATGCCAATGATGGTCGCGTGCCTTGGTAAAAACCTATAAAAAGTGATGGGTTTTTGTAGATATAATTGTTTCCTAAAAGCCAGATCTATCATTAATGCTTTAAATAGTATAGTCCAATCATCTACCACAATTGTATTGAACAATTTTGGCAACTGCCAAGAGTACAGACAGTTAACGGAGTGGAGTTAGTTTACAAGCCCTATTTGATAAAAAGAGGGTTAGTCGATACCTGAGTCAAGTGCCTTAGGAGAGATCTTCACTTGGATGAATGCAGAATGAACTGATTGTCTGCGCTACTGCTAGCTATATTTAAAAGAACTGAGACACCTAATGGGGTTATTAAAAAGCCTCTAAAAGCTACTATTTTATAAAGCCTTTTTCCTCTCCATAATGAAAGTATTTTCATATCCACAAACTATTACAAAATTTTTAAGTGCTAAATCCACTGCATGGAATGAGTTTTTTAGGTAGTTCATTGATGCTTCTTTGATTCATAGCTTGGCAACAAATTTAGAAGTTTAATTTCTGTCTAAGTGACATTTTTGATGCTATGGAGAAACACTTAGATGTAGAGTCAAATTCTTAATGTATCCATGTATTCTAACAGTAAAAGTTTTCATTAATCAACAACTTGGAGATATGTCAACTCATAAGAAGATTTTTGTTAATCCCTTTCACACAAAGAAAGTTTTTGCTAATATAAAGAAAAGAAAGAAAGAATTTATAGGAGAAATAACACCATATGTTGATACTAAAGGATGGTTCAAGCTTCTAAAGAGATAGGTGAGGATTCAGGCCATCCAAACTGTTTCCACTCAAATACCCATATAATTGATCAGATCCAACTACAATCCTCTAGGAACCTAAGAAGAAACAACCATCTAAGAAGACTCAGAGACAGGAGGCAGAGGTTCCTCAAGATGAGACAGAGCATGAGGAAAGTGTACCCACACCTTCCAATGATCCATAACCTAGTGGTGAGGATAGCATGCAACTAACTGATTTGATGGTTTTATGTACCAAATTACAAACACAGGTTCTTGATTTAGAAAAAGAAAAGGAGCTCAAGCATAAGAGAGTTGTTTTCATTTAAAGAAGAGGAAATCCAGAGGTTGAAAGGAAGAAATGTTCAAGACCTACAGGTTTGAAGAAACTCAAGACAGCTTGTATGTTTATGTAGAGATTGTGTCCCTTTGATGATCAGGAATGAGTATTAAGGTGAATCCTGAACAGTCATCCAAACAGGGATGAGTATTACAGATCCTTGTATAAGGATGATGGATGTAACTTAGATTAGATGAAACTCAAGAAAGACCAGTTTTTAATGAAATTGATGTTTTGATACAGGATTTGGGATGCTGATGAGAATGCCTTGTGGAAGCAAAAAGTATTATGAGAAAGAATGAACAGAGTACTACGCTAGATGATAGTACTGCTGGAGAAAGCATTTAGTATAGTGTTTTGTTTATCCTACAACTATTGAGGAAATCACTGTTGGCCAGGACACTTAATTCATATCAAGCAGCTAATCCTGCAAGTTTGTATACTTACTGCTAAGCTACATAACACACAATATAAAGACCTAAGGCTAGAAGGGGGTAGTAGTAAACAGGAGCCAAAGCTTGAGCTTCGAGAAGCCTCTACAAGAGGTACAAACCTCGATTTCTAAAGACAAAGGAAAAAATATTAATGATGTGCTGTAAGTTCCTCTTCAAAAGAAAATATTCAAATATCTCTTGAAGAACAAATTGCAAAGAGATATTCAAGCTAAGTTAGACTCTCGGAAAATTAAATAAAAGAACAAAAGCTATCAAAGGAAACAAGAAGAAGAAAGCCAACATAGAATTGATTGAGTCCATGGGAAAAATACATAAGACTATGATGGAGGGCCATAGAATTGCTGGCATGAAAGACTCTCAATCAAAAAGAAAAGAAGGAGTGACAGATTAGAAAAAGGAAAACTATTTTATGGCACTGAAGGAGAAGTAATAATGAAAACAATTTACTACAGCTCAGAGCACAAGAAAATGAGAAATAGGGGGGGGCGGAGGGGGGGGGAGGGGGAGGGGGGCGGGGGGGGGGGGGGGGCCGTGGGGTGCGGGGTTACCAAGAGCAACAAAAGAGAACTCAAATGTCAACCTATATCTCAAGCACAATGGGTGGATACACGATACAACACAGCTAAATGTGAAAGAGTTTGATGAATTCAATAAGTTGTTTTGACAATGAAATGAAGAGGGTTAATACCTTTATGGCTATGGGTTTCATGGGTATATGAAATCAAAGAAAATAAGGTAAAGAGTAGTGAGGAGAAACAACAAAATAAATCAGAAAGAGATGCTTGGAAGTAAAAGAGCAGGAAAAGAACAACGAGTAAGAATACGACAAAGAAACAAAGAATGGATGAAATCAAAGAGTCAGACGAAAGTTGAAGATAGTTGAAGAAGATGAGAAGGTGATCTAAAGAAGCATTTGTGTGATTAAAAAGGATAAAGAAATAGCAATTGAATGCTTATAAAATGTCCACTTGCTAACCAAAACTACCAAAGTGATTACTTATTAAAGCTTATAAAAGAAGGTATACATGGTACATTATCAGTTGATAAAGCAGATAGAAAGTTTCTTAAGAGAGTACTCTTTAATGATAAGGATGCTACAAGGAATAGAGCAAGAAGGACTTGGAGGCCTCTTTGGAGGATAGTAAGACACAGTATAGTGATATAATGCCTGGAGAAGAATTTGAAAGATGTATGTGGGGAGATTTGAAAGTCATGTTTGAACCAGACACAACAAGTGATGTATGGAGAATTTTACAAGGATACAGGGTGACCATTTGGAAGTTGATTGATTCATCTGGAGTTCACTTTGTAAGGTTTGAAAATGTCCACATTTTTATGTTGATTGAAAAGAGATATCCCCTCACACCAATAACCATCACCAATATGCTAAACAAGAAACTTTAAACTCATCATCAAAATGAGATGTGTTCTCAGTTGTTAAAGCTTATGGTAAAGCAGCAAAAAGGTCAAGCAAAGGTTTGAATGCATCTTCCTGAGTAGGATGAAGACTTTTAAAAAAGAAACTTGAAGATTCAGAAGATGAACATCAAGTTTAGGGGAGGATTGTTGGGACTTAAAAAGACTTCATGGATTCTTAGACGTTACTACTGCTCAGGTACATAATGGAAATTATGCTAAGTGGTTAGTACTGGTAGTATAATGTTACCACTGCTAGCTATTACTATTACTATAGTTTAGTACTGATAGCAAAAAGTTACTGCTGTTAGTTAAAGTTAAGACTGCTCAGTGTTGAAGACAAAAATATAAGCTAAGTAGTTAGTGCTGCTAGTAGTAAATGTTAAAGACTGCTAGTACAAGTTACTACTGTTAGTATATATTAGTACTACTAGTACTAATGTTACTACTGCTTATATTTTTTAGTGTTGTTGGTGAAAGGATTACAACTGTTTGAAGACTTTCTACTGTCAAGAGGATAAAGACGAATAGAAGAGATAAAGATTGTTTGGAGAACAAGAATACTTGTGAAGATAAGTATTGAGATATTTATGTACAAGATATACATAATGTATTTATTTAAAAGATTACGTTTATGTTTTGAAAAGATTAACATATCTTAGGAATGTATTGTAAGACGACTAGGACTCCTTAGACTATAAAAGGATGCTCTAGGGCATTAGTTGGGATATCAGTTTTGCATATAAGTCTTCATAGTTGTCAAAGTCGATTAAGAAAAAGCTTCAAGGTTGTAAACCCTGGTACTAAGTGAAGAGTACTCGTATTATTGATCTAATAATATTGGAGCGTTTGATTATATCTTTGTTTGTTCAAGATTGATGTTTTATTCATAATACTTCTAGGTATTAAGGTGTAGATTCCGCATACACTTTAATAAACATACAAAGTTTCTACAACAAGTTATTTTAGATTTATCCAAGGTAATTAAACCTTAAACAACCTAAGGAATTGATCTAGGTTTGGGATCAACATTGAAGATGTAAGATACATCAATGAACGAATCATTGATCTATACATATGAACATCCACTTCTTCACCAACTTCATCCTTGAGTAGAGGCTTTTGAGTTTCCATTGGTGTGCTTGTAGTGTTGACTTCTGTAAACCTAAATTTCTTTAAAATTTCATCAACATATTTATCTTTACTAATAAATATGCCATCCTTCTTCTGCTTCACTTGTAATCCCTGGAAGAATGTAAGTTCTCCCATAGAACTCATCTGAAATTTATCATGCATCAACTTCTCAAATGGAAAGTGATTCCACCCGAATACGTATACGTAAAATATAGTATAAGGATTAGTCAATAATAGTATAGTATAGTATTTCCGCCGGGTTCTAGAAAATCGCTTTTAACCAAAGCAAAGTTTAAAAAAACTCCCGGGTCGTTTCCTCCACGAAGCGTGAATTGAGAATCGATTAAGTTCGTGATCGCGTGATTTGAATGGTTTTAAAGATTTTAATTTGGTTTCTAATACTACTAATGAAAACGCAAAAAAACATGTAAAAGACAAGTAAACAATTAAAGCATTTAAAGACTAAGCACGAAAAACGTTAACGAGAATTTAAAAA
>BQNB010182924.1:0-12452 GCA_026074375.1 Tanacetum coccineum | reverse complement strand
CAATTGAGCAACTAGTGCAAATGATTCCTCGAAATCTATCCCTTCTTCCTATCGATATCCCTTAACCACTAGCCTGGATTTATTCTTTATGATTTTGTTTTCTTCATCCATTTTGTTTTTCTAGAGCCATATTAATCCGATAACCGATTTACCGCATGGTCTGTCAACAAGTTTCTAGACATCGAGTCTATCAAACTGATGTAGCTCTTCCTGCATTGATTCAATCCATGCATGATCAGTCATGGCTTCCTTGATGTTCTTTGGTTTTGCTCGACTCACGGTGAGTGCGAACATGAACATCTCGCCATCTGTATCTAGTTGTCGTATCGTACGAACTAGATGTGAAGGATTTCCAATAACTTGTTCCAATGGATGATCACGTGTCTAATGGTGTGTTGATGGATATCTTTAGTAGAATGTATGCATGTTTAATGGATTAACATGGCGTGTAGAAGACTCTCCAACTTTGAATACCGATGTACCGAATGGGTTGACAAATTCGTCTTCGTCAAACTATGCATTAACTGCTTGATTTGTTTTACTTCCTTCGGCATTGATAGTTATTGTTGGTTGAATTATTGGTTCCTGAGATTGGTGAGTATTCAATGGGATTGTCTCTTCAGCAACGGTTGTTGAAGTAGATTGAGTTATGTTTGGTTGTTGACGTTGATTGGGTGCATCAGCAGTGGTAACATCGAAAGACTTCGACACAACTTGATTGGCTCCAATGAGATATTCATCGAACATAGGATCAAATAAAATTTCCAACTCTTGAATAGACATTGTTTGGTCGTGTTTACTGTAGAAGTATTTTCTTAACGTTGGGGTGCGGGGCCTAAAGTGTTATCTTCAGACACCGTAGCCTGACATTCAGGTGAGGGACTTACACTGTTTTGTGCAAGTGCTATTTCTGGACTTTGAGGAGCAGGACTTGAATTGTTTTGATCAAGTACCATTCGTGGCAATTTGTCAAAGTTGACATGTATAGTCTCGACTATCATTCTTGTTCTCTTGTTATAGACTCTGTATCCTTTTGACAAAGTAGCATACCCCACAAAAATACATGCATCGCCTTTTTCTTTCATCTTGTCGAGATTCTCACCATCTTTAACAATGTAGCACAAAGAGCCAAATATGTGAAAGAATTTAATAGTAGGTTTCCTACCATTGATGATGTGGTATGGAGTATTTTCATGTCTAGTAATTATGATTGAATGATTTTGAGTATAATAGGTAGTTGTAATTGCTTCAGCCCAAAAGAATAGTGGTAATTTTGAAGCAGAAAGCATCAAATCGAGCAGCCTTAACTACGGTACAGTTTTTGTCTTTCAACAACGCCGTTTTGTTTAGTAGTTCGAGCAGTTGACGTTTGGTGTTCAATGCCTTCTTCTTGAAAGTAGGTTTGAAGAGTCTTGTTCAAAAATTATGTACCTCTATCCGTTCTGACAGTTATAACTTGAGCTTGAAGATTACGTTGTATCATCTTTAGAAAGTTTTTGAGAACCTCTGGTGGTTCATCTTTGGATCTTAAGAAATGAGTCCATGTGTATCTGGAGTAATCATCAACAATCATGAGAATATACTTTTTCCCATTAATACTTTTTACACGCATGGGGCTACATAAATCCATGTGTAGAAGGTGTAATCGTCCTTTTGAGCTTGGGGTTTTTTTAGTCTTAAAAGACTTACGTTTTGCTTTCCCCAAGTCACAAGAAGAACAAAGATAGCCTTTGACGAATTTCAATTTAGGAAGGCCGTCACAATATTGTTCTTCGAAAGCATATTGATGGTATCAAAGTTTAGATGAGACAGATGTTGATGCCATAACCATGCTTGAGATGATGAAGCTTTAGCCATTAAGCAAATTGGATTAGGTGAAGTTGTTTCTTGAAGAGTAATTGTGTAAAGATCTGTTCCTCGAGAACCAGTAAGAAGATCATTTCAATTTAAATCACGAACATAACATGAAGATTTCTGAAAAGCAACTTCCAAATCCGCATCACAGAACTAATCAACCGAGAATAAATTGTGATTTAGCCCTTTGACGTAATAAACCTACTTAATAGAAATATTCCCTTGAACCAAATCTCCATATCCAAGTATCGGTGCAAACTGGTCATTTCCAAAACGCACCATACCAAGAAATTTCTCCACAAAATTAATTAGTAGCTTGAGATTTCCCATCATGTGCTTTGTGCACCCAGAGTCGATTATGAACAGGATAATTTCTATGAGCTGCAAAAGAGTTAACAGACATTGTAGAGTGTGACAAATTGGAGCCCCTAAAAGTTGTGGGTTCTGATATATTAGTTGACTTAGATTGATTTGCTAGAGACAAGCTAATATTCATGTTCACATTACTTGTTTTAGAATTAGGTTCCCATTTGTATCCTGGTGATGTAAGTTTCATGTACCACCATTTACATGTCTTAATAACATTCTCGTAAAGCTTTCTTAATCTATTTCTAGGATCTTGGATAGTGGATTTTGAAGCAACTATTTTCCTATGGGGTGTTGCAATATATTGGTTAACAATTCTCTTGGGATCTCTATTACTAGTAGGTACTGCCATAGGCTTCCTATTTCTAGTATTCACACTAATAATATAATATAAAACACAAGCACCGTGATTAGTATTCAGAACACATTTGCCAGAAGTTACACAAGTAAAATTAATATTCAAGGTCTTAGCATTTAAACTGTCATTACACGCAGTTATAGAGGTTTTATTATTAGAGAACTTAAAAATCCTATGGTGGTCTTTTACTTTCATTTTTTCACTTGACTATTGTTTCGTATAACCCTATCATTCATTCCATTGCTCTTAAGCTGTGGTCTGCTAATGCTAGTAGTGGGATTTACTCCTGTAGAGAAAGACACACGTTTATTAGTTTTCCTAATTTGTGAGGTAATTGAGGTGTTCTAGTTTGAGTGGGCATAGTGTTTATCTTGTACATTCCAGGTGCAATCATGTTTATGTTTTTCTGAACATTATTTATTGTTTGTTTCTGAGGCAAACACCGTGGTGTGACTGTTTTTGTTAAACCATGATTCTTATTAGTTTGGGTAGCCGTCTTTGACTTTGAAAAATCTTTTCTATAAAGAGAATCTGAAAAAGGAGACGGTTTACCCAAAATTAATGGTTTTTAATTTAAAAGCATTTGGTTGACAAACAACCGATGATTTGTCAAACTTAGTTTCCACAGTCTTTCCTTTCATTTTTTCAATGAGTTTCTGTAACTTACTAATGGCAATGTCTCGGTCTTGTAGTTGAGTTTTCAAATCATTTATTTCAAAATATTTTTCATTCAATTCCCTAAATGAAGAAGATTCCTTTTCTTTCCCTCGTTTATCATTTTGACACTTTTTTTACTTTGTTGGAAAGCAAGTTCAAGAAAAATTGAGTGTTGGTCAAGTTTTGAAAAAGTTTTTAAAAGTTCATTAAATGATTCATAGTTTTTAGAAAGCTCAATTTCAAGACATTCACACTTTTTGATAGACTCTAAATACTTGCATGCCATATCAGAATATTCTTCAAGATCAGTATAAACACCAAGTATAGCACTCATGTAGTCATCATAAAAATATTCCTGCAGAAGTCGATCAATTTCATTAGAAAAATGATTTTCCTGAGTCTTTAGTTGTGATTGAAGAGATTCAACTTCTTCTTCAAGAGAATTAAAATATCTTAAATCAGTAACCATTTCCTCATTTAGTGTCTTATAAAACAAGTTGACGTCTTGTACAAGATTATCCACAGTTGGAATAAATTTTTGTTCCATGACCATTTTAAACTTTGGACTTATTGGAATATTAAACATGTCTTGTTTTAATACAGTTTCATAATCAGTAATTCCTTGAAAAAATGACTTGATATCTTGTTTTATGAACTCGTATTTTTGCATACTTTGACATTTTTCAGACCATGGAATCATTTCATTCATTCGTTTTTCTAACAAAGTTGTCTGTTTTGTGAAAACCTTTTTTGAATATACATTCTTTTCAGATGTATGAAATTTGGGAACATTATTTGAAAAATACTTTTATTCAACTGACTTTTCTCTTTGTGGCTCAAATATATCATAAAGATTACTCAACTGTGTATAATCAAAAGGTTTTATCAAATCACTTAATTTTGATCGACTTTCTTCGGCAAGATGAATCATTTCGTAAGAATTAGGTGCAAGCATAATAGCAAGATTATCATAAAGATGAGGATTGGCACACTTAGCTCTTTTGAGGTACTGAGGTTTAACAAAACTTGTTTTACAATTCTTTTTACGACCTAGTAAAGAGTATGATTTGAATAATTATTAATCATGTAGGCTTTGATTTGAATAATTATTTAACATAAAAGTCATAAGTTGTTATATTTATATATCTTGATATGACTTAGGACTTATAACTAGACATTCTATATGTATAAGATGAAGTTAGAGTATCTAATATTAATTTATATAATTTTTTAATATTTAATTGATGCTGTAAAACCTAGTAAAGAGTATGATTTAAATAATTATTTAACATAAAACTCATAAGTTGTGATATTTATATATCTTGATATGACTTAGGACTTATAACTAGACATTCTACATGTATGAGATGGAGTTAGAGTATCTATATTTAGATATCTTGACATGACTTAGGACTTATAACTAGACATTATGATACCATAACTATAATAATAAAAATGGCTTTTCAAACTCAATTTAGAGGCAATATAATTATCCTCAGTCTAAGAGACACACAAATTAGATTCAAATTTATTATAAAAAGAAGAAAACATGGAACATAGCAACGACTCAATGAAACTCAAATGTATGATGAATAACATGAAAATATCCAAGAATCTTTGAATAGGCATTAGTTTTTGTTAGTATTTTCCATTATTGATCATTTAAGGGTTTAACATACTGAATCAAGCCTACATGACAAAGAGACAAACTACGCGGTATAAGAGTTACACAAGAAATATAAATCCATATCTTACCTTATATTCAAATATAGAACATTATATATTATGATACCATGACTATAGTAATAAAAATGGCTTTTCAAAGTCAATTTACAGGCAATATAATTATCCTGAGTCTAAGAGACACATAAATTACATTCAACTTTATTAGAAAAATAAGAAAACATGGAACATAGCAACGACTTAATGAAACTCAAATGGTTGATGAATAACATGAAAATATCTAAGAATCTTTGAATGGCCATTAGTTTTTGTGAGTATTTTCCATTATTGATCATTTAATGGATCAACATACCTAAATTAAGCATACATAACCCAGTGACAGACTACGCAGAAAAAGCGCTACATAAGAAATATAAATCAATAGCTTAGTTTATATTCAATACAACAAAATTATATATTATGATACCATGACTATAGTAATAAAAATGGCTTTTCAAAGTCAATATACAGGCAATATAATTATCCTGAGTCTAAGAGACACACAAATTACATTAAACTTTATTAGTAAAAGAAGAAATGTAGAAAATAGCAACCACTTAATGAAACTCAAATTGTTGATGAATAACATGAAAATATCCAAGAATTCTTGAATGGCCATTAGTTTTTGTGAGTATTTTCCATTATTGATCATTTAAGGGATCAACATACCTGAATCAAGGCTACATGACCTAGAGACAAACTACGCAGAAAAAGTGCTACACAAGAAATATAAATCAATAGCTTAGTTTGTATTCAATTTAACAAAAATATATATTATGATACCATGACTATAGTAATAAAAATGGCTTTTCAAAGTCAATTTACAGGCAATATAATTATCCTGAGTCTAAGAGACACACAAATTACATTCAACTTAATTAGTAAAAGAAGAAAACATAGAAAATAGCAACGACTTAATGAAAATCAAATGATTGATGAATAACATGAAAATATCCAAGAATCTTTGAAAGGATATTATTTTTTGTAAGTATTTACCATTATTGATCATTTAAGGGATCAACATACCTAAATTAAGCCTACATGACCAAGAGACAGACTACGCAGAAAAAGAGCTACACAAGAAATATAAATCAATAGCTTAGTTTGTATTCAATTAAACAAAATTATATATTATGATACCATGTCTATAGTAATAAAAATGGCTTTTCAAATTCAATTTATAGGCAATATAATTATCCTAAGTTTAAAAGACACACAAATTACATTCAACTTTATTAGAAAAAGATGAAAACGTGGAACATAGCAACAGCTCAATGAAACTCAAATGATTGATGAATAACATGAAAATATCAAAGAATCTTTGATTGGTCATTAGTTTTTGTTAGTATTTTCCATTATTGATCATTTAAGGGCTTAATTTACTAAATCAAGCCTACATGACCAAGAGACAAACTACGTGGTATAAGAATTACGCAAGAAATATAAATAAATTGCTTACCTTTTATTCATATATAGAACATTATATATTATGATACCATGACTATAGTAGTAAAAATGGCTTTTCAAAGTCAATTTACAGGCAATATAATTATCCTGAGTCTAAGAGACACACAAATTACATTCAACTTTATAAGAAAAAGAAAAAAACATGGAACATAGCAACGACTCAATGAAACTAAAATGGTTGATTAATAACATGAAAATATCCAAGAATCTTTGAATAGCCATTAATTTTGGTTAGTATTTTCCATTATTGATCATTTAAGGGCTTAACATACTGAATCAAGCCTACATGACCAAGAGACTGACTACGCATAAAAAGAGCTACACAAGAAATATAAATCAATAGCTTACCTTGTATTAAAATATAGAACATCATATATTATGATACCATGACAATAGTAATAAAATGGCTTTTCAAAGTCAATTTACAGGCAATATAATTATCATGAGTCTAAGAGATACATAAATTACATTCCTCTATATTAGAAAAAGAAGAAAACGTAGAAAATAGCAACGACTCAATGAAACTCAAATGGTTAATGAATAACATGAAATATCCAAGAATCTTTGAATGGCCGTTAGTTTTGGTTAGTATTTTTCATTATTAATCATTTAAGGGCTTAACATACTGAATTAAGCCTACATGACCAAGAGACCGACTACGCAAAAAAATAGCTACACAAGAAATTTAAATCAATAGTTTAGTTTGTATTCAATTCAAAAAAGTTATATATTATGATACCATAACTATAGTAATAAAAATGGCTTTTCAAAGTCAATTTATAGGAAAATAATTATCCTAAGTCTAAGAGACACACAAATTACATTCAACTTTATTAGTAAAAGAAGAAAATGTAGAACATAGCAACGACTCAATGAAACTCAAATGGTTGATGAATAACATGAAATATCCAAGAATCTTTGAATGGCCATTAGTTTTGGTTAGTATTTTCCATTATTGATCATTTAAGGGCTTACATGAATCAAGCCTACATGACCAAGTGACAGACTATGCGGTATAAGAGTTGCACAAGAAATATAAATTAATAGCTTACCTTGTATTCAAATCTAGAACATTATATATTATGATACCATGACTATAGTAATAAAAATGGTTTTCAAAGTAAATTTAAAGGAAATATAATTATCTTGAGTTTAAGAGACACACAAATTAGATTTATCTTTATTAGAAAAAGAAGAAAACATAGAACATAGCAACGACTCAATCAAACTCAAATGGTTGATGAATAACATGAAATATCCAAGAATCTTTGAATGCCCATTAGCTGTGGTTTGTGGTAGGTGGTTGTGGTCGTGGACGGTGGTCTGTGGTCCATGGTCGTGGTCGGTGGTCATGGTCGGTGGAAGTCGTCGTGGTCGTTATCGGTGGTCAGTAGTTCGTGGTCGTGGTCATGGTCCGTGGTCAGTGGTTGTGGTCATGGTCCATGGTCGGTGGTTCGTGGTCGTGGTCGCTTGTCCGTGGTTCGTCGTTTATGGTCTATGGCCCGTATTCGGTGGTCGTGGTCATAGTCGGTGGTCGCCGCCGTTGTCGTGGTTCATGGTCCTTGGTTCGTGATCGTGGTTCGTGGTCTGTGCTCGATGGTCATAGTCCTGGTCCATGGTATGTGGTCGGTGGTCGTGGTCGATGGTCGTGGTCATGGTCGTGGTCGGTAGTCATTGGTCCGTGGTGGGTGGTCGTGGTCGTGGTCGGTGGTCGGTGGTCCGTTGTCTTGGTCGGTGGTCGTGGTCGTGGTCGTGGTCCGTGGTCAGTGGTCCATAGTCGGTGGTCGGTGGTACGTAGTCATTGTCGGTGGTCTTGGTGGTGGTCCATGGTCAGGGTCCTTGGTCCTTTTTACCCGTGGTATGTGGCTCGTTGATGCTTTGTCGCGGTAGGTATTTATATTATCTCAAGTTTTACATTTATATTTAACCGATTATACCTAATAGAACACCTATAACAGGAAGTGGACTTGGTCAATCGTGGACTAGTTTGGTAAGTAGGGTGTCAATCCACTAGGAACGATGATTTTCTAGTTTTTATCAATGATTAATCTATCTAGTTAGTATATAAATAAACATATGCTAATGTTAGAACTATGTGCAATAATTTACAATATTAATAATATTTACATATAGGATATTGTGGGGGTTCAATCTGAGAGATTGACACATGTTTGATTTGGTGACTTAATCTAATCATCTCGTTCTAAACACACGAAAAGCAAATAATAAAAGCTAGAGGACCGGTCAAGTCTATTCTAAGGAAACCGTATTAACCAATCTAATTAAATCTAACACAAGTTTGTTTATTTCATGCAATGAATGCTTATCTCGAGGTGGTATATCATTCTAGATTATGGTGGGACTTCTTCCTTAAACCTAGATACGCTAAAAGTGTCACTATTAGACGCATCCGCTTAAAGCAACCTAAGTATTGATTATAATCTATCTTGTATCTAGTTAGTTCTAAAAAGACGATATCCTTAGATACATGCAATCTAATATCTAGTTAGTTCTAAAGAGACGGTATCCTTAGATACGGTTTGCAAGTGATAAATATAATCAATGATCAACGATAAATTAAGCAAACGGAATTAACAAACCAAACATTAAACTTGCATAAACGTGGCTAATACCTGAAGGTATTAGCCTTCAAACATAGTATTCAATTACAAAAATGTCATATGAACAACAAAGGTAAACTAAATGATAAATTAAATGATACCAAATATTGAACGCGTGATCAAGGAAATAGAATTACAATGTGTTTCCTATGGATTGGTATGCTTCTCTTGAGCTTCTTGGCACTTCTTGACTTCTGGAAATCGACCTTGGTGATTAGGGATTCGATTCTTAGGTTAAGCACCCCTCAAAAATGATTTTGAGTTATGTATTTATAGGTACTATAGCCGACATCAATACGGCGTATAGGTTTAACCTATACGATGTATTGGCTGAAACTTGGAGTAGGGCCCACGGACATTCCTTAATAAATTATTCTGGAATATTCATAATCTTCAATACGGCATATATTCTTCATGGATACGGCGTATTGGGTCTTTGATACTTTTGGTCCAAGGCTGGATAATAATTCCTAATACGGTGTCTAGCTTCTCTTCATACGGCGTATTGATCTTCAGTCAACGTGGTCTTCATGGTCAATCTTGCGCAGATACGCCGTATGTCTTTGATTCATACGGCGTATTGAGTTGATGAACAATATTCTTCAATAATCTTCGTTTAAGCTCTATTTTGCGCCATAATCGTCATGTACTCCATAATTACTGCAAAAACTAAATATAAAGTAATTAAGTACCAATATCTTGCAATAATGATATCAAATGGGAAAATTACTTGGAATAAATGTTGCAATAAATATGTCTTTATTTGATGTCATCAAATATTCCCCCACTTGAATCCTACTTGTCCTCAAGTAGACCTTGCAAAATTCTTATGAAAATAGTATCCATAGGATGTATTCTGTTAAGCACGTATTTTAATCAAATCATTAGCACACAACCAAAGCACCTCACGAGTTGGAAAAACACTTAAATCACTCACCTAATCTATGTGGTAATCTTAATCGCTCAACTGCTCGGTCCTAACTAGTATTCTATCATAAGCTTGGCAAGGATACAGATCTCCACCACTAAAGTTGAGGAGTAACAAGTCTACAAAGGTAAATTAGGTTAAAGGTTAAGGGTTGATCATCCTTTTTCTTTCATCAAAAGTACTTGAACCAACAAGGTGCAATTCACATGTACATGGCCATAACGACGGGATAGACACACATGAATTCATGCTTGCCTCATTCGCGCAAAACCAATGATTAGGATAAGTAATGATATAGGGTATGGACCTTCTAATCTTCATCAATAGTAGTAAACCAACAAGCTGTAATTCAATCATACATGGCCGTAACAACATAATAGACACATGTGAATTCTTGCAAACCTTATTCGAATATAACCAAAGAATAGATTAGGTATGGGTAAAGGATCTTCTATTCTTTTCTTCAATAGTAATAAGCCAATGGTCGTAAGTCAGCTCACACACATCCGTGATGACGGAATAGATATGAGAGACTTCATACGAGCCTCATTCGAGTAGAACCCATGAATAGAGAATAAGAAATGTTGTAATGGTTGTTAAATAAAAAACAAAACAAATATATTGAACATAAATGAAGGACAAGGTCGCTAGAAACTTTCCGACCATCCCAATGATAAAGACACAAATCAATTGACTTGAAAAATATCTTGATCAATGGATTAATCATAAAAAACCTTAGTTGGTGTTTCCAGTTAAACAACCAACTCCCATTCTTCCCTTTTTACATGACTCTACAAAGTTAGTGGTGTATACTCGCCACTACAAATAAAATTAGTTGGTTTATATTACGTACCAACTCTAATACACCAAAACTCTACATCGTAGGTTTATAGAATGTACCAACGAATAATCGATTATACTTATAAATATCGACAATTTTTGCGAACCGATTATAACAAACTTTCTCTCTCCTTTTTCCTTTTTTCATATTTTCCATTTTTTAGAGATAACAATACATTAAAAATAAACTAAGGGTGTAAAATTTCACCACTTTACCACAATGAAAAATCTGGATAATTGATATCCGTTCAAAATAGCAAAAGTAGTAAACACATGAAAACAAAGAAAACTACTACTTCACTTTCCCATTGCATTGTGCAATTTCTTGACCTAACCAAAGATAGAAAACAGCACAAGTCATAGGATACATGACTTTACACAAAAGAAACTAGCAACCAAAAGATAGTGTTCAATCAAATAGGGTAGGCTAAGGTGTAAGGTTGTAATGAAACATTTAGTGAGGTACAATGTACTTCATTAATAATCTAGATTAACCCAAAGATTAACGAGTACCACGAAAAGGATAAGGCTCAGAGGGTTGTACTAAGTGGATCTTCACTCTAAAAATGAGAGTGGAAAGGGTTTTATATGGTGTTGGGAATAAAAGACTTCTTGGTTAATACTGTTCAGCCAAAGTTAATACTGCTCAGCCAAAGTTAATACTGCTTAGCTAAGGTTAATGTTTCTTAGCTAAAGTTAGTGCTGCTCAGGACTTCATGGAAAAATACACTAAGTAGTTAGTGCTGCTAGCACAAATTGTTAATGCTGCTAGTACATGTTAATGTTCCTAGTGTAAGTTACTAATGCATAGTGAAGTTAGTACTGCTAGAAGAAACTTAGTACTGGCAGTACTAAGTTAATGCTGCTAGTGCAAGGTTAGTACTGCTGATACAAAGTTAATAATGCTGGAGTAAAGTTAAGACTGCTAAGAAGATTAAGACTGTTGAAGTGATATAGAATGACTTGGAGGATACGTATCAAGAATATTCTGTGTATATCTTTAATATTTAGAATATACGTTTGTAATTTAATGTTTAGAAAAGATAAGGTTTATCTTTAGAGATTATATGACTTATACAGGACTCCTTGTCATGTATAAAAGGAGGTCCTTGGTCATTGAGTTAAATATCAAATCAGACGACACATACTTTTACATGATTTATTCATAGCTTCAAGGTTGTAAACCCTATACTATTCAGAGTATTCGTATTATTATCATTAATAATATTAGAGCTTTTTGGTGATAATTCTTGTGTTTATACTTTACTGTTTTATAGTTCATATTTCTATTAAAGGCTAGATTCCGCATAGTCTTTAGTAGATTCAAAACAAAGTTTCTACCAGATTTGTTTTGGATTTATCCAAGATTACTCAACCTTACACAAGCTAAGGAATTCAGTCTTAAAGGAAGTTAAGGGACCAACAAGTGGTATCAGAGCTTGTTGAGAAGCTTTGAATCAAGAGAAGAACTTGTTTTCTAGCACAAGATCTCTTTATTACTAAAAGAGATGGATTCTGAATCTGCAAATGTAACAACTACTGCTAAACTACCAGTTCTCAAGCCTGGTGAATATGAATCATAGAGATTCAGAATTGAACAATACATCAAGTGTATTGACTATGCTCTATGGGATGTCAT